>JAQFZX010000051.1:0-117167 GCA_034682405.1 Hydroisotoma schaefferi | reverse complement strand
TCAGCGATATTCATAAGTGCAAACCTACTTTTTTATGCACTTGAAAAATGAGCCCAAATCATAGCCTTATCCGTTAAGCTTCTTTTAGTTTCAAAAATTAGATTCTTTAATTATTGAACTTTAGTTATATAATTTTTATTTTTTGTGAATGGCCGGTTCAGTTTTTAATTAAATAAAAGTTCTATATAGTTCTGTGAGATTAAAATAAAATTGCTTTACGAAAGCGTAGATTAGCTCTAAAATTACCTTGTTGTAAATATACTACTTGTACTTAGAAATGTTTTTAACCAGCTTTAGCTTTACGCCAAAAATTCAGCAAAAAAGTTTCAAAAGTCTACTTGTTAGTGGAAATTTTATTAAAAATGACTACTGAATCCACAAAAATGAGGGGGTCCAAAACCAAAATTCTGATTGAAATATTAAAGCCCCCCTGTATTTTTACCGGTTTCAATGCCATGGCCATGGCATTGAAAAAATAAAGCCCAAGGGGGATTAATTCGGGAAATACGATAATTAAAAATCACTGAACGTAACAAGCTGTCTGCTGAAAGGTTGTTAATTCAATTTAATCTAGTCCTAACAATCATCATGGTAAACTGGAATAAACTGGATTGACGAACCTCTGCTCTTTGCTTTGCATCATCAATCAGCATATCAAACTTTCAATTACAATAACATGACTAAGGTATCGTAAACTTTAAAGTGGTTTGGAGTTTATCACAATCGAATGATCATCCGTGATCAATTCACCAAATGAAGTAATGAAAAAGAGCAAAACTCTTGATAAGTTAGACTTATTTTTACCATGTGTTCAGTGGATGTCCGTAGTCAATTACCATAGTTTAGTGGCTTTTAATGAATATGTTGTGGCAGAAGAGTGATGAAATTAGTGCTCTCAACCGTCATAAAAAAGATGCAGAGGCTGATGAATGCTTCTTCAAAATATGCGAGCTTAAGTTTCCACTTGTCCGGTACGTAGTGTGGGTGTTACAGTAAGGACAACTCAAAAGGGGGGTAGGAACATCAGAAGGGCTAAGTCGTAACTCAGGATGGCGACGACCCATATGCTTATCCAGATAATCTTTTAAATGAAACTCTTTCGAACAGAAGTTGCAAGTAAAAGGTTTAACAACGGAATGAAGAGCTTTATGTTTCAATAGCGATTGCTTCCATAAGAAATCCTTTGCGCAAATCTGTAAAGCAAGTAAAGCAAATCACAATACAACAGGCTATTTTAATTTACCAGTAATCAATTAATTAATTAATTAATTACTTCACACTGGAAGTTTTTCCTTCCTTCATGAATCATCATATGCTTTCTAAGTCCATTCTCAGTGACGACCGCAACTCCGCAAATATCACAGACGAATCTTGTTAAATGTACTTTCTTATGTTGGTAAAGCGTGGATTGAGCTGGGTATGACTTTTCACAAATCTCACAAATAAAAGGTCTTTCTCCAGTATGACTTCTTCGTATATGAACATCTAAATCTCTCTGTTGGCGAAACTCCTTTTTACAAGAATCGCAAAAGAAACCTTTATGCTCCAAACTTTCTGATCCATCTTGATTGTCAAGCATGTGGCTTTCTCCTGGTTTATTGATAACTTCACATGCGTTTGGGACATCTCTAGCATCCCCCTCATTAGATTCCAGGATTTCTGCAAGATCTTCATAAAATGTTTCAGGGTCCCCACTACTGCCAATGTAATTAGGTTTCCACCCTTAAAAAGTAAGATAGCTTGAGATTACAATTGCTTTTAAAAGGCTAAGGCAATTTAATAACATTATTATTCCATTTTCAGCCTACTTTTAAAAATTGCATGCTTCAAAAATGCAATTGGATTGCTTTCCAGGTTTTTGGAAACAATATCAGGACCTGCCTTAATATTATTACAAGGAGATCCTTCAATATCAGTATGAATCCCTTCATCCAGATTCTCAACAAGCGTAGCAACAACTTGGTCGACGATCCTTTGCAACTCAGCTTTTAGTTTTTCATACTTCATAACCTCCACATAGCAAGGCTTGCATAAGGGTACCAGAAATCCTCCCAACCCTTCCATTTCTCTATTAAATGTCTCTCTAGTAGCCCTTTCTACATCTTTAGATTTAAAATCTACATCTAAAATGCTCAACAACGTTGTACAAGGTATGGATGTTACTGTTACAGTTAAAAAATCATCATCTTCCAACTCGGAATTCTCTGAATCTTTAGCATCCTCATTTCCGAGTAAAGCTCCACAAATACTGCATCTAGTAGGTACAGATACAGATGTTTCAGGAGCGTGGCTTTCATCACTTACTTTATTAAAAGTACTGCAAGTAGTAGTGGAATCTTTGCCATTGCGTATATTACCACCACTCGCACTTCCACGATCATTTTCTATATCTCCTAAAAGATTTTCAGTCTTTGACTTTGAGGAATTCCAGAGGTTTCCAAAATGTTTGGACATTTCTTGATAAATATACGAAAGGTAAAAATTAGCCGTGGACCTATGACCTCTTCGCCAACCTAAGGCTCCAGCCAGTGTCGAAAGCTTAGCAAAAATGAAATGAAGTGATCAAGATCTCAGAGTGGACGAAGAATACCGGGCTTTTTTTATGTCAGAAATTGAGTCCCAATAGTCCCTCCCAATCCCAATTCCCATTCCCAATCCCAAATTCCCAATCCCAAAACAAACCAACTTTAGGGGAAAGTTTTTCTATTTTCATGCAAAATCCAATATTAAGTTCTTTACGCTCTCATCATTTAATGCATATGGATGTGAAAAAAATAAAGTAGCGCATGCAAAAAACGAATGTTGGGTTCCAGGAAAGTACTTTCCAGCTTCGCAGATTACATAAAGTTAGGTTCGATTTAAAGCTGAGTCAACAATACCAAACTTGACTTCACAGTTTTTATTCATAATTATAAGACATTGTTCAGTCAGTTCCATACTGGAGGAATATTTTAATCAACCATATTTGTTCGTTTTGAATTTAAACTGAAATCAGAATTTAGAACTTAAATCCCCAGCTTCTATGCTTCGTCGGCCCTTATATTAATTAACATGATTACATCAATCTTGCAGTATTCTGATTGAATGTTCTAATTGGAAGAGTTATCATCATCCGCGTCTTTAGAAAGAGCTAGGTGGTCAAAGTTGCCATTAATTGTACCATTCATCCCAACATATCGTACAACCGCCCGAGTGCGTCCTGATCGAATCGAGTATGCGAAATCTCCGGCCGCTACAGCTTTCCAAATCGGTTCGTCCATCATCTGCGGACTGCCAATGCCAATGTAAATGCCAGTAGCATCTCTAGAGGACAATCTAGTCCGTTTTGAAGGGGCACAGCCAACGTGGGGGTCTTCGGAGGGAAGATAGCCGTCTACTAAAGGTGTTGCTAGAGGGGTCATCGGGTCGTCATTGTTGACAACAAATAAGGGACTCAATGAGCACATTGCCATCTTCTGAGCCATCTGTTTTTGAACAGGTTCCAAACTAAACTCTCTGGCAAGCAAATCTATTATAATGGATATGGGTTTAATATGTACGCTGCAATTATTTGTTGTAAACTGGGTTAAAACTTTTGCTCATGCTTAATATTTCTAAGTTTTTTATTTTTACTTGCTAGTAGAACAGGCTTAATCGTATTTGTTGTATTTGCCGTGCCCCTCATATTCTTTCCTCTTGTACTATTAAAACGAGGCTTCTTGACCCCCAGGGGTGGGGATGAAGGAGACGAAGATCTTGACGCTGTTGTACAGCTTATATTATTGCTTTGATTATCCATCTCCATCACCAACAGGGCAAGTTTTTGAGATCGGGTGGTTTGGTTGGGCTTCCAGGACTTTTCGGAATTATTTTTCTACTTCTTTGATCACATTTACGAACTTGTTTCTTTGACGCTGCGTTCGCTTTCACACATATTTCCATGGGGCTGCACTTCCGCAGGAATGTGAACCCTTGCCCCTTGGATTTCTTTGGCTCTAATCTTCATAGTACCGGAGGTCTAATTAACACATTATCCTGATCTTCTACATCGGCCTAAGTAAGCCAATAACGCAACGTTGCAAAATAAAAAAACGGATGAAACCTCTCCAAAGAATCATCTACACAATAATTCCATTCTTATAATATTCTTATATATGCATGGCATAGCATAGACATTTCCAATTCCAAACCAAAGTAAAGTACAAAAAGGGTAAAAAAATAGTCTCTAATTTAGCAATTATCTAAACTAAAATTAACCCTACTTTCCTACGTTTGTGTAGCCCTTTAAATGGTATATACATAATACCACGAATAGTATATATCGTATCCTCCTACCTCAGCTCAGCTTAATCATCTTAAAATCTCAAAAGATGTAAAATAATATCACATTTATTTCCAAAATTAAATTAGATCTAGTAGAAAGATAAAAATCAGGTAATGGTAGGTAGGGAACTTAATACTTTAAGTTTAATAAGTTCCAACCCGTTTTGCATGAAAAAATTAAACACGGATTAAAGGCGTTTTTATTAAGAACTATCCAATCAAAGTATCAAAAGCGCATGCAAAATCATATCAACTTTTTTTCTTGATAGTAGTAGTAGCCTTTTTTCTTTTAAGATTTGGAAGGGTTGACTCAAGTCCTAGGAATTCGCAAATTGCTTCATACTTTCTGCGATTGAAAGGACTTGACTCTAGGCATCCGTACATTGCGTTCAACTTCAAGCAGTCTAGCTGACTCAGATTTACCCTCTGACCTATCTTGGCCCCTTTCTCTTTCGGTACGAGGGTTGGATTTTTACGGTTTTTACTGGGAAAAAAACCAAAATAAAATATTGAAAAAAACTAAAACTATCCATAAAAATTACAAATGTTATACTTTTATGACATCAAACCTAAAAAAGTTGAGTCCGTAGTGCATAATACTGTTGTAGTCGTATTCATACGGGAGGGAGACATTCTTGCCAGCAAGCTTGTCAAAGTTGTTGATGAACCCTTAGATTATATAAAAGACATTTGAAGAGTATCCCAAAATGAGTTACACGTAGAAATTAATCTTAAGCTGAGATTATGCAAGGGTGACAGTTTATTTTTTTCTCAGAAGCGAAAGAGCATCTTTAACATGATCATGATCACGACTTCTGGATAGGTATCAATAAAAAGAAAAAATATGAATTGACAATGGATTTTACTACCTTTGATGACATTATTTTTAACGACGGAGATGTACTGATCTCTATCGGGCCGGGATTGTTCATGGTAAACACCAAGTGCATGCATAATTTCATGCAAAGGACGACCAATGCCTGCAAAACATTGGGGAGACTTTCTATCCGGAGCTTGAAGAGAGATTATTTGAGGTCCTCCTAACCGTCCAACTTTTTAACAAAGCAAATTGCATACTTTTGAAATAACATAAGAACCTATAGATAAGCTCATTAAAAGTAAAATCAAACTCACCATATGACCAACATCTAGAATATAATATGAATACTTTTGCATAAATGTTGAATACTCTAGTAAAAATATTGATCTAAGGTAATTTTATTTACCCGTTGGGTTTTTCAACCGGCCAGATAATCAAATAGTCAGGTTGTTGTCCATCCCATTCTTTAAAATCGATACACGTGAAAAAATCCAGTATATCAATAGCTGTTTTCACTATTTGATATTCTTGTGGCACTGCACATTTACATAACAATCTCATTCCAATCATCATTCATTAATTAAACTCAGCTTTGTATATGCATGTTATTTTTAAAAAATGAAAAATGTCATTCTCAGGCTTTACAAAAATCTTTTATAAATAATATGAAGAAGAAATAGAACTTAAAACTTACAGTAAAGAGGACTTATCATATAATGGACGGTATTATTTGACCATTTTCTTGTTGGAAAATTGTCAAAGCTAATCCCTACTCTAGCGAGCTGAAAAGCAGGAATTACATTAAATATTTTTAAAGATGATGTGATATTAAAATTTAATATTTAATTGTCAAATTCTCACATCTTCGTCAAAAAACAACCCTGCCATATCGCCTTGATAAAAACCAGGCATAACTTCAGGATCCTGGTCATAAAGATGGTTTTCATCTTCCAGCAAATCTCTTTGTCTCTTGGCCATAGATTCAACAACTATATTTTATAAAAAATAAATATAGTCATTCATCAATAGTAATCTTTCCACTAATTTTGTCAAAATATATTATGAGGTCAAAGCTAAAAATCGTACGTGCTTTATCAATCAATTCATGAAGGGACCTAATGGGAATCGAAGTTCTTGATTGAGCCAAGGTGCTCCAGCATATTAGAAAGACAATCCAAACTTTTCCATTCATTTTCATACCAGCCAGACTTTAGAAAACCCTACTTGGTTAGAAATTAAATCCTATCCTGCCAACTTTATTGGTCACAAAAAGACAAAGCGTTGCTAATCTCTGGTGAATCCTGAAAGTCAAAACCTGAATTATAATATAAAAATCCCATTCTAGCCATTCCCTCATCAGAAATCATGTCATAAGTTATTTTAATAATAATAATAATAAAGCCAAATAATCTGACTATTTCATTTCTTAATTGCACCGTCGTCAACCGTTCAATCATCTCAATCTTGTTATTAATTAATGATTAATTGAAAGCCCGATATTCTACTAATCCTGAGGTTTCAGAATTTGCAATTAAATAGCACGAATGTTTCATCAATTGGCAAAAAATACTTTAAGGCTCTTGAATATTTTTTGTGGAAAGCGTATGCATTTTTTGGTTACACATTACAACATTACACGCGTAGGCATATTTTGCTAATAAAAGTTTATGCGTAAAAACAAACCAGTGTACCCCGAAATGTCAGTACGGACGGAAGACAAGGAGTTGGGTTTGTTTTCATTCAGCTGGGCGCATTTATCGAGGAACATGCTTATTATTTATTTGGGAAAAATATAAAAAATAGAAGTAATTAATAGTAAGTTTTGCAATACTCCGTATGTACTTTGCGCCTTACTTGATCATCATAAAAATTAAGGATTGTGCTAGAGAAACCATACCATTGTCTGAGTCTAGCTCGTAAATGTATGCAAATTTTAGTTAATGTACTTGCCTAAAGTTTAACATATTAATACCAATATTCCGGTTTATACTTGACGGAATCATAAAAGATCGATTGGCTTCTTTGACGGAAGATAGTTATAGTTGCAGGTAATGATCTATATCTTAAAAACTTTTGCATGAATAACAATAACAGTAGAATAGTAGTAGTAATTATTTAAGACTTTAAGGGTTGAAGAACTACATTAAAGATTAAAGTGGTTGGCAAATACACAAAATTATTTTCCGTAGCAAGAAGTGCTTACCGTATATACTAGAATAGCGTCCCGGGACACTAATTAATTTTTTGGGGGTCACATTTAACATACAATTAAATGGGGCTTCGCTTATTGGGTTTTTATTGGTAATTAAGGGGGGACACTATTCACTATTCGGGGGAGAACACTATTAAAATATATACGGTATTTCGTATTTTTTATTTAGAGGATTAAATACAGCTTTGAAACCTATTCAACCTAATCTGTGGTTTTCGGATTTGGACAGATGAACGTTAATCGGTTTCTGGATATGTTAACCATGCAAACCCGAACGATGTCTGTGAGCTTTACTTATGTTTTAGAATTTGGTTTTTATGTTTCAGTTAGTTTTGAAAAATCGGGGAAATCATGTAGGAATCGAATTCGAATATCATATGCATTGAACTTTCTTATTTTAAAGTTATAATATTATCAATTGGATTCCTCACTCACAAGAACTTTTCACGTACAATTATAGATTAAAGAATGTATAAACCTCAATCTGCAGGATTGGTGCTGATTTATCTTGATATATGCTCTATTAATCCCTCATTTTCGTTGACATGTCACTGTCAAGTTGAATGCTTAGCAGTGAAAAAAAGAAAAATCTTGTAAAAATGTATGCGTTGAGGCAAAATGGTCCTAATTTATTTTATTTAAAACTAAAAACTTGCAGAATGTAACTTCTGCCTGTATCACTTTTGCACTGACAAGCATTAACTTTCCCGTTCCCGTAGGTCCAGGATAAAGACTTAAATAAACGGCAGGATTTAATCGGTTGGAAAATGTTATAGGTAATTGTAATTGATGATGAATTCGAAGGATAATTGCACAAGTTGTTCGTGAGTAGAGATAAAAGGCTGTTATAGTTAATTGAACTCGGTCGGACTAGGTTTGTTTTCCTAAGGCAAAGGGGGCTAAAGCGTAGGCTAGACCACTAATAACTTAAAAGGGCTTTAGAAGATGGAATCGGTAATCGGTTGGATAATTGGAAATTAATTAAAATTGAAATATTTCATGTCACGACTCACACGAAGACTTAATAAAAGTTGGATACAGGATTCATAAAATGAAATGAGATGTAAAAAGTTAATCGAAACGATATGAAGTCAACACACCTGAGCAGATTTCGGATAAAACGATTAAACTGGACTTAAAACTTGCATGTGGCTAGGCTAGATTGACAGAAAAGGATTTTAAAAGTTGTAAGTAAGTAATGCTTGTATATGCAGACTTGTACTGTACGCTTCTTTGAGTAAAGATCAAACCTAAACCTGACCGGTTACTTTGTCTCTTTCAACTGATACGAAGCAAGTTTAATAACTGGCTTTCATCTTCGAATATATTTTGTTGACCAGCCACGTTTCAGGTTCATTACTGACTGAGAAGCAGACAATAAGAGGTTTAGTGAATCGTAAAGTTTCCAGTTCTATGGGCATTTTGCTTGTTGCATCATTGTATGAACTTTTAACGGGTTAAGCATTCGGTTATGGCTCGCTTTGTCGTCTAACGTCTTCCAAAAATGTATTTTTTTAATAATTGCTAACTCGTGCGAAAGCTGGTTTCAGCTTGCTGGCTTTTACTCAAGTCAGAACCTCTTCTAATCCTAATTCCTAATTCTGAGACACTATGAAAATTTGTGTGAAAGGGACAGGATTTTTATTTAGTAATAAGTACCACGTATTTAGACTTTCTCAATGCACCTAGGTATCTCCAGTACTCCAGTCCTTTTTGTTGCTCTGAAAAAGAAAGATTGGAATTGTCACTGTTTGCAGAAAGTTTGAGTAAAAATGTTTGGGTAACATAACATGGCTGGCTGAATGATGTTTTTATTTTTGTTATTCGTCTGTTTAGTTTCATTCTATAGATGTGTTTACTACGTTTGTATGTTAAGTTTTTAGGGTTTGGAGTTTGTTAGCCGTACTCATAATAATTATCTTAAGTGATTTTTCTTGCAATAACAAATCACTATTATGGTAATAGTATGATATTTGCTTTACATCTGCAAAGGTAAGATACGTAGAAGGGTAGAATCACAGATATAGATTGGTAGAAAGGAGGGAAGTCAAGTCAAGGAGGTCTTAAACTTTACCGTGGTGCATGTTGTCTAAATCTGTGACTGCAGTAGATTTGCATCCATAATTTATTGTCCGTCAATGGACAGCACATGATATGATAGGCTAGAGGAGGTTAAGAACCTGATGGAAAGATTATAAATGCAACTTATTGTCGGGCATCGCATCAAATGGTTTCATATACTTTTTAAGACTGTCCAGATTTTGTCATCTTAGCTTTCTCAAACGCCTAGAAATGAATGCGTAAGACCCGCAGCAGGAGTTTTATTGATGAAGGATGAGGTTAATGTAGTTCTACCAAATTAAATCAAACCAATTCACAGGTTTTAAAACCACATTTCTAAACTATCCTCAAGTTAAATGTACAGAGTAAAAGTGACAGTACAGTCAGAATATGCATAGTTACATAAATGATGAAGATGCTACTCAGTCATGATCCATGAATGTAAAAGTACTTTTTAAAACCTTAATAAATTCCACATACACGCGGTCCATGCGGTCCTTTCAGACAAGTAAATGTAGCCAATTACGGAAAATTAAGCGTGTGCAATTTACTGTTAAACAGTATAATCATGGATGCATCTTCTCTGCAATTTTGCATGTAGAGGATTGATTTGAAAATGCTAAGATGAATTGGATGGAGTAAAGTTTCGGAAACTGACTAATTATTGGTAAATTATAGGATTGTCTTCCTTCCTGGTAAAACACTTCCTGATTCTTGATAGATTCTTTAATCTTGACAAGGGATGGTTGGTTACAATGAGAAGGCAGAGCAACAATTGTCCGACTTTTGGAAA
The DNA here is from genome assembly GCA_034682405.1 of Hydroisotoma schaefferi. NCBI lineage: Eukaryota > Metazoa > Arthropoda > Collembola > Entomobryomorpha > Isotomidae > Hydroisotoma > Hydroisotoma schaefferi. The sequence continues at coordinate 106,979 of JAQFZX010000051.1, read as the reverse complement.
GGGGTGGCTGGAACTTCCAGTGGGGTTATTACTCGATTCGTTAGCCAACCTTTGGATGTTCTGAAGATAAGATTTCAAGTAAGGAAACAAAGTATAGCCCAAACTATGCAATGCAATACAAGTAGTTGGTAAATGGTCTATTTTAACCTCAAATGTATGTGTTATGGCTTAACTTCTATTTCCTAAACCAGCTTCAACACGAACCCTTGAAAGTAAGTAAGGAAAATTACTACTGGAACTTAAAACAAGCCTCAAAAAGGATTATTAAAGAAGAATCCTACAGAGCGTTGTGGAAGGGTCACATTCCTGCCCAAGTCTTGTCCGCCGGCTATAGCCTTACACAGGTGAGAAAGGAGTTACTCGACCCGATACCATTAAATCAGTCTTGAATCTCCGTCTTGCTTTCAAGAAACCATGAATCATTGCAAAGATGTTGCAAAAAAGTACCTGGTACGAAAATGAAATGAAATCAAGGTACAAGTAGCACATAACTTGGTGTATTGTTATGCAAAGATACTTTGAAAAGAAGCATTCGTATTGTTCATTTGTCTCGATAAAGAGTTCAGGATCGTTAATATTAAAAAAGAAACAAGAGTGTAATTCCAAGCTGCACACGCCTTTTTCTAATTTCAGGGCGTGAAATGGAAGAAAGTGCAAGTTTGTATTGCTGATTAAAGCCAGTTTGCTTATCTTACTAGTAGTCAATTTGGCTGTGCAATAGATTAGTATTCTTGTAACCCTGCCGTGCTTTGTCAAAAAAATCAATATAAATCAATCGGCAACATTTACTTACCTACCTTCTTTCATTTCGCCTGGGAAAGGACGATACAACGATACACCTAATTCTAATTTACAAGCAGCTTATATCGGTTGTTGAGTAGAATCCCCAGTTTCATTTACTGTGTTAAATAAGCTTGTTACAGGTAACTTTTGGCCCGGCGTAATTAGCATTTTTAATGGTTTAAATTTTAATTCCAATCCAATCGAAGTTCCTTGTAGTAAAATCTCGATATGTTTCTGACTGAAGATATGAAAGTTAGTCTTAAAGGTAGGATGCAACTTCTGACTTTAACAAGGCTGGTTAACCTGTTTTTAATTTGTTCATGGCTAAATCAAGGCTAATATATGCATGAGACTGCCTGGTATCATGAATGTGAAATCACATCAATTGCCATTAATTGCGTTGTAAAAGGCATGTCTGGATTTTTATTAAAAGGGTTCATGATTGACGACGACGGTTGCATTATGTTGACTTTCTTTTGGGGTTATCTACAGTTTTCAGCCTTTGAAATACTGACCAAAATGGCTTATGAAACTTTTGGAGATTCTCAAAATAGAATGATCGTTCACTTTTGCTGCGGAGGAATAAGCGGAGCCATTGCTACAATTGCTTCTATGCCATTCGACACTGTGCGGACTCGTCTAGTCGCTCAGGGTGAACCAAAGGTTTGTCTTGAGCTTAAAGTTTTGAAGTATATTTAGCTGTTCTTTAATGTGGTCGAAGGCTTTTTTGGGTAGTCACGTCACAGATGCGGAGTAAAGGTCTGATTTTTCTTTTTAGATTTACAAAGGAGTTTTTCATGCGTTTATGACAATGATAAGAGCTGAAGGGCCTTTAGCGCTTTACAAAGGCTTACTTCCGAACATAATACAAATAATGCCTAATACAGCGATTCAATTTGCAGCTTTCAACATGTTCTCAGGAATGTATCATAATTTACTATTGACGGGTATAGTTTAATTTAATCAAACTGTTTCTCTATTCAATCGAATAATCATTGACTTCCCTTATTTTATTCGTAATTTTATTTCTTATTTTAGACACGTCAAAAAAGTTACCAGTATTGGGGAATCTCATTTGTGGATCTGGAGCAGGCCTTGTTGCAAAAGCTGCCGTTTATCCTTTTGATTTGGCCAAAAAACGCTTGCAAGTTCAAGGTTTCGAGGAAGCTCGCTATGCTTTTGGAAAAGTATAGATTTTGATCCAAATTCATCCAACAGATCTGCCCATTTACTTTATAAACTGTAAATCGTTGTGCTCTTTAACTAGGTACAGAAATATAGCGGAATGTTAGACTGTATCCGAAAATCCATCTCTGTTGAAGGAATCGCTGGACTATACAAAGGCCTAGTTCCAAGTAGTGTCAAAGCGATGGTTACATCAGGACTAATGTTCACACTTTATGAAGAGATATCTCATTTATTGCTCAAGTTTTCAATTTGAAGCCACAGCAAGTATTATCAACCCGTTACCTGTGTCAATAATTTGTGGAAGGCTGAAGCCAGCGCTGCTTATTAGTCTTAAAGTAGTCAGACCATAACGTATCCAACTAATAATAGTAAACGAGGACTTCTGCATTTGTGCCTTTTACTTGAAGTCAAGTAATCTAGTTGAACAGCGCAGCTACTTTGCCGCAGCTTTGTACTTAACTTCACTAGTTTTTAAGCTATAAATTACAAACACCTCATGAAATTATTCGTCGCATCCATCCAGTCATGACATGATGGTAATAAATCATTTAAATGAACGGTATCAGTACCAGTTTAAAAAAACAGCAGATAAGAGGCTTATATCAGTTTACGGTTATAAACTGGTGATCGATTTTTATTATTTTGGGCAATACCTCTTGATCCGCCTAGGTCGCAGTAGTCAACAAAATTCACTTTTGATCTACTCTTGCCGTTCTCCAATATCCACAGAATAATTACCCTAAATCCTCGCCCAGAAACCGCGGGTTATATATATATATATATATATATAAAAGATGTTTTGAAGCATATTTAACATGGGAGAAATAACCCTTTTAACATATAACGAATAGGTGTGCGGCATAATGAACGAGGGCGGTGTATTGGCGAGGATTTAAGGTAACTTAATCCGGTTATCTTATCATATAAATATTATTAATTCAACCTTTCCAGCATCTAATTTCATGAACGTTCATGGCATTCGTGAGACATTTCATTGATTTTTGTTCAATTTACTCGGCGGCTAGAGAACTATTTAACTTGACTAAAAATAAAGAAAAATTATTGCGTAAATAAAAAATATACATTTCCTGAATTTTTAACATCTTTTGCCGAATAAAGTTAAAGTTTATGGCAAAAATAAGGAAATAATTGGAGAGTTTAAGCGTTATGGAGGCTGGGTTTTCGGTAAACGATGGCCAAGATTGTGCTATTTCCACCCTCAAAGATAACACCAAAAACACCGAAGAATTGAGGTTGAAAATAGAGGTAATGGAAAGCCAAAAAGTTGAAAGTTTTTCGGTAGAAGAGGGACAGAATCCAGGAGTTTCCAATGACCATCTCCGATTTATAAATAAGGAATACTGCGGATTATGCGGACTTTCAAAAGAAACAGAAACAAAAGACGGGAATGCGATCAAATTTTTGTCTTTCGATGAAAAACTGTACCCGGATTCGATAGATAGTGTGGACGTAATTATCAATCGTTACATCCCCATTGTCCCCGTACGTTTTTTATAATTCATTTGATAAACTTTTACTTTTTAAGGTTTTGTATGAATATATTTGTGTGATTATGTAAAAAAATGTATTTTTTTTATTATTTCAACTCAGGTATCCATTTCAGACTATTTAAATCCCAGGAAAATATGCAGTATTTGTTACGAAAGCTTGAAGATAATTGTGGAATTTTTTGAAAAAGTTTGGGAAGGGCAGAAGGTTTTGGCGAAACTTGCAGAATTAAATGGCAAAGTTGTTGGTGGAAAAGGTGAACGTTTCAATTTCAAAAGGGTAGAAACTCTACCGAAAGTAGTTACCGAAAAAGTTTCTGGGAAAAAACGAGGCAGGCCAAGGAAAGATGGTGCGAAACGGATTTATGATGATGGAAACAGTCTCGTTGCATTAGAACCAAGGAGTAAACGGCAGTCTCGACCTCCGCTTAGATATACTGATGATATTTCAGCGTCAATGAATGATCCATGCGATATTAAAGTAGAGGATGAGGTTGACGTAAAAATTAATGCTGAGGTAACTTTTCAGAATTGGGGTCTTCTCGTGGGGGTATAAATTTTTACTTTTGTAATTCCAATAGGATGAGTGATATTAATTTTTTTTTGATCTTGTGTAGGTGCTTAACAGTGGTAGTGCTGCTAAAGATCAACTTGACATGGTTGAAGATATTAGTGACCCAATTGGAGTAGAGGTACCCTCGCAAGACCGGGACGGGATCAGTGACAATGCTGGTGGTGTAGGTGTTTCGGACCGCAAATCTGACAGTGATGTTAGTGTAAAACTTAGTGACTTAATCGGAAAACGTAAGAAGATTGTTAGGAAAAGGAAGAGGAAAGGCGTGTTTAAGAAAACTCTTCATAAACTACATTGTGATAAATGCGCAAAAAGTTTTAATCATCAGTCATCCCTAGCTTATCATATATCGTCTACGCATGGTGACAAAAATAAGTATATTTGTAGTACCTGTGGAAGAGGATTTTGTCATAAACAGTTATTAAATACCCATATGTCGGTGCATGGGGATGAGAGACGTTACTGCTGCGATAGATGTGATGCTAAGTTTAAAAGCAGGTTTGTATCTTCTGTCTTTGGCTATGGCTACAACTAAAAGGGTTGTAAAGTTTCTTGTGAAGTAAAAACATGTCTTGTTTAATAGGGCGAGTTTGTATACGCATAAAAAATCCGTACATGCAGCAGTACGAGAATTTACCTGTGAAAAGTGTGGTAATGAAATGATATATATTGAGTTATATAAGATTAAGAAAATTTTTAACTGTAACTTTTTAAAATTAAAGGCTTTCAGTTTAACCTCAAATCGTCGCTGACGGTTCATCTGAGAATCCATACAGGAGAGAAACCGTTTAAATGTAATATAATTACTTCGCTTATAATATTTTTCACAAGTAGCGTTCGCTATTGCTATTGCACAGTTCCAGAATATGTTGTCGATATAGCGAGAACAAAGTTTTTTAAATCGGAATTTCAATTGCAGGCCAGGAATGTTTTAAGGCTTTCGCCCAACGAAGTTCCTTTCGAGAGCACTTACGAATACATACGGGAGAGAAACCGTACTCTTGTCTTTTGTGCTCGAAAGCTTACAAAACCGCTTCTCAGCTTCGTGGCCATAAGTTGTAAGATATCAATTTCCTGCGCTCAAAATCTAGAATTTCTTATGATGAAATGACTTAATAATTTTTGTAATTTTACTACAGCTCACACTCTCTTGAAAAGGCTCATCTATGTCAGGTTTGTGGGAAAGTTTTTAACCAAGCAGAAAGTTTTAAGTTCCATATGCGGAGGCACAACGGCGAAAAGCCCTTGGAATGTAGTGTATGTCAAAAGCAGTTTGCGGAACCTACAGCATTGAAAAAGCATTACAGGATGCATACTGGTGAAAAGCCGTATCAGTGTGTTTTATGTAGCAAAGTTTTTTCAGGTAAAAAATAGTCTAATAGTCTCATCTTTGATATATGAGTGTGTGATAAAATTTATCCGGCATCTATGTTTACATTATACAGATTCTTCCAACTTCGCAAGACATAAAAAGACTCATAATAGCTCATCTTCATCTTTAAGACAAAATAACAGCTCTAATGAAACCCAGTCTGCGAAGTCACTAAATAATTTACATAAAACAGAAATGAAACCAGAGAAAGCCAATGGAGAAACCTCAAACTTAACTGATCTAAATCAACCTTCGTGTTCCAAATCCCTTTTCCTGTCGAATACCCCACCTGAATCGCCAACGGAGAACACTGCAGTTGTTGAAATTCTTCAGTCAGAACCAGAAGTTGAGCTCGAGCAAGTGATTTACATTTATTCTGGAGACGGGCCAATTTTTACTTTTCCGATGGAAGAGGATAATCCTGAATCGTCAATGGTAATAGTTAAAAACGAAGCAAAAAAATTAAATTATAAAGCACTCATAGTAAAATAATAAAAACATTTTGCATTTATGTAAAATAGACGAGTAATGGAGAGAGTTCTGCCAATATTATATCCGCTGAAGAAGGTGAATCGCATTACTACAGTTTGGAAACCGTGAATGGGACCACCGTTGCAGTTCCAATTACAATGTTACAACAATCCGATAAGACCGGCAACGTTATCAGTCTAGTGGCAGATGGTTCCAATATCAAGTTACAATAATTAATTCCGTTGTAGATACTTTCGTTTCTAAGCAAAGCTTTCATTTTCCATGTTAAATAAGTGTAGAATAGAGAGTCCTATTACTTCGATAGATTATTATTGAGTATATTTTGTTTATTTTAATAAAAAGGTATCGTTCAAGATTGAAGATATGAAAAAATTTGTCTGTGTAACTTTATTTCTGACTATGGCAGGAACCGCAATATCCGGCTACAAATGTCCTGCCGGTTAACGGAAATAAAATTAGGCAGTCACTGATACTCTCACCCCACTAACGACGCATACAGTTGACTTTCAAGTTCGTAGAAATGGAGTAGATTGCTTCATTGCTTGAGTTGAGATCATGTTTCATGTACCAGATTCAATATTTAAAAAGTCAGTATACGTGTATCTGAAATGAGATATGACAACTAATAGTTAGCACTAGCAGAATGAAAATGTGACATGGCTTGATTGAACTGTATGTAGATTTAGACGATAATGCAAATATTTCATCAATTCCATATTCATATTCAATTAATCCAATCCAAATCCAAACCGAGAAACTCCCATAATTAATGAGCTGATGCAGGCTTTAGTACTATACTTGGTATATTTTCTTTACATCATCGTTGACGAGCAACTAAATAGTTTATATTTCTTTAGTGTCTTTCTATCTGTCGTAGGCAAGGGATTCGGCTCGGGAGAGGGTACATTTTAATTTATACTGAACCAAATAAGATTTACATTACGTTTCTGAAACACGAAGACTTCTGTATTTCTCAAACGTCTTATGCAACCAGCTATTATGCTAAAAAGCCCTCTAGGTTTTGTAACAAAGGAAGTAGCTTAAACACGAGGCATTCAGTTCAGTTTCGTGAGACAGCGTCAAGTATATCGTGTCGTATGTAAAGTAAGTTGGATTATCGTCTGACTCTTGTACCTGTTGGGATATCATAATTTCCAAAAATTTGACAAGGTGATACCTTAAAATTTACATTTTATAACAATTTTTCTTCAACCGCATTGAAAATCATCACAGTTAGTCTTAGTATACTAAACCAAACCAACGAAGTTTATGGTCCGGTATTAAATTTGGGTGCATTGGCATTTTACTTAGATTATAACGAGGTGATGTCTTTACGAACTACTGCTACTACTACTGATATTACTACTACAACTACTACTAGATATCAAATCAATATGTCATGGATCTATCTCCGTCTAGGTAAATTAGTCTATTAGTTTACCTATTTTAGGACGACAATTATACCTAGATTAGCTTAGCTTTTCCAACTATATTTTAGAAATTATATTACAAGAGCACAGTTAGTTAGTTTAGTTGGCTATTAGAAGGGAAGTAAAAAAAAGATTTTATGCCATTAAAATCTATCCCACCCTTGCGTTACGTTCATTACTTTAGTACCTATTACTATAGTCATTACATGCCAAAACTAACTGCTGCAAAGTACCTACCTTTACTTGCTTCCGTTCCTTAAGTAACTCTCACTCTAGTCAGACACCTCTTCATGTTTGCATGCATATCCTAGACCACGCATTTTTCTATGAAGCATTATCTACACTTTCAAGGGTTTGAGGGTTATAGGGGGATAGATTAACCTTTTCTAGATTGCAAATTGCAATGCTTTTTATATCGTTAGCGATGTTAATCCTAAAATCTAAATAGTTCATAAGGTGTACCGACTGTTATATGTAACTCATCAACGAAAGAACTCAGCAATGCTTGTGATTTCAGCTGGCAAATCCTTTACTTTTTAGCATGTATATATATGTTCTGTTTCTGTTATCAAGCAGTAAAACATGAAAAGGTTCAGCATGATGATATAAGTTTGCCTGTACTCTATTTACTATTGCATCCTGTTAAGAGAAACACTTGTATCATCACATCACAAAAAGTACTCTCTCATCTCAGCTCTCTCGAAACTTTCCTGTCATTTCATTCTATACTACACTTTGACTTTGCTTTAATAATAAAAAACATTTTTTGCTAACTTTTCTGTGTAATAAGTAGTATGATTCATTCCTAAAACAGAAATAGTAAGATCGTATACCTTAACCTGATGCCTGACAGTCTTATATATTTTGTATGAAACTAGTATTAAAATACCTCTGAAACTTATCGGTGAAATACTTCTAAATACAAGAAACATTGTGTATAGACCAACGTTGATCTAAGGGGGATTAGTCTGTACTCAAATCATCAAAAAATCATCCATTTCTATTTTTCACTAATATCTCAGTTTTGTGAGTAAGCCGTAAATGCTGCGAGTTTGTTTAACGATTCTGTGATAGTGCGGTGCGGTGCTATAATGCTGAGGTAAATTAGTTTAAAAGAAAGTTGTCTTTAATTAATACAATTTATATTGCTGGAAAGATAGGAGAGGAGTATCGATCAACCTACACTTGACTTCCGTAGGTTTAAGAACCAGAACTTAGCTTTTAATAATTAAATTTTAACTTATTACATCACGAACGTCCTCATCATTATCGTATCCTTGCATTAAAATAGTCACATCCATCTAACTATAAGAATACTCTGCGACTGCGACCCCAAGTATTACTGACTCTGCCTACCGTTCCTTAATGAAGAACTGTACCAGATCCAGAACCAACTAAAATATTTACAAAGTCTCCCAATGCCAAATCCCACTATATGCCCAGCAAAACTGGAATTAATAAACACCGTCCAAGCCATTGCCAAATGTCAAATCCAGCAACAAAGTAATATTGATATTCGTGGTTGATAGCATATTTGCATGCATGCAAACAAAAGCCCTGAAGAGTACAGAACAGAATCGTGTCCATACCATTTTGCGGGTATCTAATAACCGAGTAACTCCCGTAAAAAGCCCTAACCCTACGTGTATGACTGTATGACTCAAGAAATCCCCCATATGGAGAAGGCTACCCGGTATTCGGGTTTCGGATTCGTATAAAAAGCCTGTCAATATATCCTTGTTTTGCAAGCCCCAAATCGTTTAGTAGTGAGGTTTGAGTTGCACAAGGAAGTGTGCAACCTTGCCAAATAAAATAATTTTATGGGTTGTTATGATTCAAGCCTTCTCCGACCTTTACTTGGATCAAGTTCTAACAATAACAATGGAAACAATGCCAACAATAACAATGAAACGACTAAAAGTAATGGACGATTTAATTTCAGAAGAAAAAAGTCAGGCTACCGCAGAGGACTCGTAGGAGACGTCGAGGATGACGAAGATATCGACTTGGACGGCTTTGATGTGAATTTTAGGCAACGGAACTCTTCTTGTACCAAACGGTTCCTTAATTTCGAGTTAATTATGAGTAATTTACGAAAAATTGGATTGTTAGTTTGGAAGAATTTATTGCTGAGAAAGAGGCATTATGTGGTAACCACTTTTGAGATTTTATTACCAACCCTCTTCGCACTTGTGCTGGTATATGGAAGGTCCAAAACTGGGGACGCCCAAGGATCTTTGCAATCGTTGCAGGCTCTTTTGCCTGACTCTACTGCTGTAATTTTTCCGGAAATTGGGGAAAAAGTAAGCATAAAATAGCTTTATTTTTATGCATATTTATTTACTAAAGAATTTAGTTTACTTGGGTCGCATTTTCGAAACTTTTATGTTTACCGTTTCAGGGGATGAAGATTTCCTGTGGGGATGATTGGTCAACAAGGTCCGCTTGTATGGTTGCATATGCCCCGAATACTAAAGAATTTGAGGATGTCATCAACAAACTTAGTGCCACTGTCCCTTCAGCTAATATCCGTAAGATTTACTAGCGCTTCATCTAGGATTTTGTTGTAGTAAGCTGCGTATAATGTAAAAACAAGGGTTTTACAGCAATTTTTGTGGCTTTTGTCTAGAATGGCAGGGTTTCAAGTCTGAGGGGGACGTGGATAAGCTTGTAAATAGTCTAGCGTTTGACGAAGCGGCGAGAAAAAATGTTACTTCTATTAGGGCAGCTATAATCTTTGAGACTGGATTATCCTCTGATGACATTTCCTATAAGATTCGGATGATGGACAATTCATTGAGCTTTAATAAGGATGTAATGCGGTCAACATTCCCTTGGATTCAGTTTCCGGGACCTGATAGATGTAAAGGATTTTTTTCTGTTCCACTTATCAATCTTTCCAGACTGTTAGTATAACTTTTTAATCGTACGTACTTTCTAATTGACTTGTAGCTAACCAAAGACGCTATCAACAAGCTGGATTTACTGCGTTTCAAATTAGTTTGGACAAAGTATTAATACAAACCCTGGCTAACTTGGCATTGTTGGATATACCGCAAACGGTAATAACGCTTTTATAATCTTAGGCAGCAGTAAAACCATAATTTGACTCAGGTAGTTTCAAGAAAAAAATATATATTTCTTCCAGCTAAGTGTCCAACCCTTACCGTACCCTCCGTACGATAAAAGTATGAATTTCAACGAACTTTACTTCATCCTTTTACCCAATGTTATCATCTTGGGGTTTATATTTATCGTTCCGTCAATCATCCGTGGAGTAGTTAACGAGAGAGAGACTGGAATTAAAGTTAGTGTGTTGTATAATATGTTTAGTTCATTTCTTAATTAATGATGGATGTTGCAAAATAGAAAGTTAATAAGTTTTTTATGTAGGAGCTGATGAAAATGTGTGGAATTCCTAATTGGATGCATTGGCTTGCTTGGATGATAAATTCCATGCTCTTTTTAACAATCAGCGTGACAATCGTTACTGTTTTGCTATTTTCAACATTTTTGAAGAAGGATTCAGGTGCAATCTTATCAAAAAGTGACCCAACAGTCTGGTGGACAGTTCTGTTCCTGTATGTGCTTTCATCGACATCATTTTGCTTTTTCGTTTCTTCATTTTTCAAGAAACGTGAGTACCGTATACTATATTTGGTTCATGTAATAGCCATTTTTCGCCAGTTGCTTAATGAAATTCATTAATAATTTTAGCAACGATTGCTATAACCGTTGGAATCGTACTTTGGCTAACAACTTACTACGCACCATCAGTGCCTCTGGGAGACAGCAATCGGTATCAGAGTCTTTGGCTTAGCGAAAAACTGGGTGTAGCGCTTCTGCCAAACATGGCTCTATATTGGGCCTTGAAAGTTATGTGTGCTTTTGAAGGGAAAGGTCAGTAAGGTCTAAAAAGTAGTATTTGTTAACGGCAAAGTTAGCATTTTAATATTTATTCTAAAAAGGCATTTAAACAATTATAGCTGCTGGAGCCCAATGGAGAAATCTTTTCGAACCCCTAAGCTCCGTAGATAATCTAACCTTGGGTCATGTTGTTTTAATGTTTCTTATCGATACAGTATTGTATTTACTGTTGACGATTTACGTAGAGGCAGTTTTGCCTTCAGAATACGGGATTAGAAAACCCTGGTATTTTATATTTCAAGTAAGTCATGTCAACTACACACATATTTCCTGATTATAAATAGATGTTCGCTTTGCTAAACTCTTAATTGTGTTTTTAGCCTTCTACATGGGGATTGTCCGCTAGAAATCAATTCACTCCGTCGGATACTTCTATCACTACTGATAATGAAGGTAAGGCTGGATTTGAAGCCGAACCTGAAGGCCTCGAAATCGGAGTGGAAATTAAGAATCTCAGGAAAGTGTTTGGGCGAAATCATATAGCCGTTGGAGGCGTTTCTACAAAAATGTATCACGGAGAGATATTCGCTTTACTAGGTAATTTAACTACTTTAGTTAGGGGATGCAACAAGGAGAGCAGACGCTTGATTACAGAGATTAATAAATGTTTTAGGTCACAATGGGGCTGGAAAGACTACAACTATGTCTTGTTGTATTGGGATGATCTCAAGTACCAGTGGAACTGCTGTAATCAATGGTTATGACATAAAAACTGAATTGGACTTGGTCAGACAACATTTGGGCTTGTGTCCACAGCATAATTTACTTTTTGACGATCTTACTGTCGATGAACATCTTTCTTTCTTTGGACGAGTGAGTTTACATACAAAAGGGTATCTTAATTAAGAAAAAGGCTATAAAAACATGTGTTATGTTGAACGCAGTTAAAAGGAATGACTAAACAAGACTCAAAACATGAACGAAGTGAGATGTTGAGAAAGCTGCAATTGTCAGATAAGGTTAACACCATGGCTAAGGCGCTTTCGGGAGGACAGAAGAGGAAATTGTGCCTTGGAATTGCATTAATTGGACAAGCAAAGGTGGTTTAATTTATACAATTGACATTAACTGCTTCGAATAATGTTATAATCTCCTATGCTCCATATTTCTTATTAGGTGGTATTTCTTGACGAGCCTACTAGGTAAATATATCTCATCACTTTACCCTTCAAACTTTTAATTACAATTATTCTGGCATGTTAATGTAATTTTTCTGTTTTAAGTGGTATGGATGTTGAAGCGAGAAGAGCAATATGGGATTTACTATTGGTAAGTATTTTAGCAAAAATGTTAACCTTCTTTTTTTGTTGTAAAGTTTGTTACTTTAAATTGTTTCGTTTGCAGGAAGAAAGAGATAACAGGACAATAATTCTTACAACGCATTTTATGGAAGAAGCTGATGTTCTCGGTGACCGTATCGGTAGGATAAGTTACAAGTTAACAGGTTTTAAATTACGACTAGGTTAATTTATAATTACCGTCTTATCAATAGGTATAATGGCACATGGGAAATTGCAATGCTCAGGGACATCCATGTTTCTCAAGAAATTTTATGGTAACACAATAATATTTTAAAGGCAGTCTTTTTTGTTTTCCTACAACCTTTAATTAATGGATCTGTAGGGGCTGGTTATACGCTAAGTTTGACTATTGTTAACGATAACAAGCGAGATGATATCCTACACTTGGTCCAAAATCACATCCAGAGTGCTTCGTTTAAAGTTGAGGAAACAAAGCCTTGCGAGCTTTACATTGTTCTTCCAACTGAAGCGTGCACCACATCCGTTTTCCCTAGCCTTTTTAAAGAGTTATCGGAGCATAAGGAATCTCTAGAAATAAAAACAATTGGACTCTCATTAACAACCATGGATGAAGTTTTTGTTAAGTAGGTTTAAATTTATAAAGTTGGCCGAAATTCTTTATAAATTCTTTATAATATTTCATTTAACATTTCAAAGGGCTGGAGAAAGTCCAGTTGTAGCAGAGATCAACGAAAACGCACCTTCTTACGAGATGACTAATATTAAGACATCTAACGTTCTTTACAACGGTAAGCTCAACGATGACCTTCAGTTTGAATATACATGGATTATATATGGATTTAAGATTAATAGAAAAATATTTACAGGAAACCACGATCTCGTAGAGAAGGATGACATAAGTGGTAAGACACATATTGTAAATTTTATTGAATACTTCCATTTAGCATACATTTCAATTCTTCATGACTTAAATCCAGAACGACTTCAAGGACTAAGACTGCTGAAGCAACAATTTGTTGGTCTTCTTGTTAAACGGGCATCGTACACTTTACGAAGATGGGTGCTCGTGTTGACTCAGGTAAAGATACTTTATACATTCAACAATACAATCAACTGCAAAACTCTTTTGTAACCTGTTCAGAAATTCAGCAATTCTTGTTGCTTTTTACAGCTTGCGATACCCGTGTTTATCTTAACGATTGCGATTTTGGCCGGTAACTCACAACTGCAGCCCCCTAGCCACCCACCCCCATTGAAAATAGGACTCTCAACTTATAAAAACCCAGTTACTCTATTCACCACCTCAAATGATGTTAGTTGGACAATTTTGCATTTTAAAAACCTTCGTTTAACGCCTATTTGTAGTATAATGACATAAATAATGTTGTCCCTCAGAACTTCTCCAAAGCATTCCAAAGAGTTGTGGGCCTTTCCGCTCAACCCTACAAAGGTCCGGATGGGCTTATCCAAGCGCTTATCCATGAAGGGGAGATAGACTTAGCAGTTTACAGGGAAAGGCATATTGTAGCTGCGGAACTAAATTCTACGAATTTCAAGGCCATGTTCTCAACAATCCCTTTCCACGCTGCGCCCTTAGCAGTAAATCTAGTCACGAACACATTACTCCAGACGTTAGATCCTAGTAAGGCCAACGTAAGAATCTCTGTGACAAATCATCCTCTTGAAGGAGGTTATGATTATTTGCTCCAAGCTTTGGAACCGGATCCAGCCTTTTCAATTACAAATGCTCTAATGTTCGGAGCCCTAGCCCCCATCGGGCTTGCCCTTCTTGCTGCAAGTTATATTGTATCACCTCTTGAGGAGAGATTGTGTAAAGTAAGGGTGGAAATAATAATTGCGATGTCTTAGGATTGGAAGACAAGCAAGGGTGTTAACGAATTTACTTTCTATTACAGGGAAAGCAATTGCAGTTAATGACTGGTGTAAATCCAATAGTTTATTGGGGCTCTTCATTCGTTTGGGACTATGTTGTAATGAGTGTTGTAGTATTTATTATGGTACTTTGCTTCCCAATTTTTCAAAAGGCTCACACCTACACATCCTATGGTGGTTTTGGTAATATTACGCTTGTGATTATGCTCGGTTTTAATATTATTAATTCGAAAGACAAGAATTAGCATAACAGGAACTTTCTCCTTTTCAGGCGTAATCCTAGCCATTTTGTTAATGTATGGCTACTCCGCGATACCATTTTCATACGTCTGCAGCCTAATTGCTGGAACGGTACCTGGTGGATTCTCTCTGGTTACTATTATCCATATTGGCTCAGGTATGCCTTAAAATAAATTCACGCTAATTTCAATTTTAAAAGTTGCTTTCCACACAGCATTCAGATTTTTGACAATTGTTTTTAGGAATGCTTCTACCCTTCGTAGTATACATTTTGGAAGCCACTGGTCCGGCTTTAGTATCTGTTGCAGATAAAATAAGATTTTTTGCAAGATTTTTCCCCACTTACGGAGCCTCTATCAATACTATGAGATTCGTAGAGATTGCGTTGAAAAATAGCAGATGTAACGTTCTCCCGTCAAATGCAGAAGACCTCCTTTGTGACCCTAATGTCAGCCTAAATCCACAGTATCGACAGTGTTGCAGTAAGTTTACCTGACTCAGATGTTTCATTGTTTGATGCTTGGAGTTAAGGTTTTATCCCGGATATTATTTTAGGTAAATGTGAAACGGACTTTCCAAACGCTGCATGTCATAAACCGATACAATATATCTCGTGGCAGTATCGTCGCGAAGGAGAACTAGGGCATGGAAATATGGTACCAGGAATAGGACAGGAGCTGCTATATATGTTTCTAATTGGGATATTTTACCAAGTCCTTCTTATCTTGATTGAATATGGATTTTTACAACGACTTATCGGTATGGTTTTCAAGACCAAAGCTGGAGCATTTCAAACAAACGATCAAGATGAAGATGTAGTAGCGGAGACTCAGCGTGTGGAGAATTTACTTAGTGATGGTAAAAATAGTATACTATTAGGAATTTTTACTAATGGGCTCAGTGAAGAAATATGGATTAATGTTAACTCAATTTCTTGTTGATAGGCAAGCTTCAAGAGGATGCTTTGGTGGTTTCGAACTTCTGTAAAAATTATGGATCTTTTGCTGCAGTTTCGAACCTAAGTTTTGGAGTACATCATGGAGAATGTTTTGGTAAATCATTTCTGCTCTGGGTCTTAGCCTTTTGAAAATACTTTTGTTGAAATAGTTGTCGGTAAAAATTTAATTTACTTTAATACAGGTTTACTTGGTGTGAACGGAGCAGGGGTGAGTTTTAATAGCTAGAACTAATAACGATAATGCAGTATGATTGTACGGAGCGTTTTTATAAAGTTTTATTTTTTATCTTTCAGAAAACTACTACTTTTCGTAAGTGGAAGATTTGTTGATCGGTGCTTGAAGAGTTTTACAGTCAAGCAAAGCAGGTTTACTAATTTTAGTGACACTATAACTTACTTGATAAAAATTGCGTGTAGGAATGCTTACCGGAGATGAACTAAGGTCCGATGGAAATGCATATGCAATGATGTATAATCTTGAAAGTCAGCGGAAGCCGTTCTTAGCAAACATCGGGTACTGTCCTCAATTTGATGGCATCGTAGGTATTTTGACAGGCCGTGAAATGGTTGAACTATTCGGCAGACTACGAGGAGTTACTGACATTCATAAGCAATCTGAAAAGTGGTTAAAGAAAGTTGGTATGTCTGTCTATCACTGTTTAATGAGAACCAAATCCACAGTACTGCTTAACAATTTATGTTTGTAATGATTGAATTTGAAATTGAATTAGGATTATTGGACAGTGGTAACGTTCAATGCATGAAGTATTCCGGTGGAATGAAGCGCAGGCTAAGTGCTGCAATGGTAATTTAGACTTATTGCAGTAATAAAAGGCAATTTGGGAGGTATTTCTAATGGCTAATGGGGTATTTTATAGGCAATGATTGGTGACCCTCAAATATTGCTACTTGATGAGCCCGTAAGATTACTTTGTATCTTTATATACATCTTTAATTTACAACGGTAAACAGTTTTCTACTTTCTACTAATTTTAATTTTGCATATTTGCAGACGAGCGGAGTAGATCCAGTCTCAAGACGAGAGTTTTGGAAAATCATTTCTTCAATTAAGGAGTCTGGCCGTGCTATAATTTTAACTTCTCATAGGTATTTGGTTTTTCTAAATTTGTTTTACTCAATCAAATGGATGTTTTTGAACTAACTGAATGGTTTAATGTATAGCATGGACGAGATAGCTGCATGCTGTTCGCGATTGGGAATTATGGTCAATGGTCAGCTTCAGTGTCTTGGTGGAGTCCAACATTTAAAAAATAAATTTGCACAAGGTTACAGTCTTTCGATTAAGCTTAAGCACACAACAGGTCAGGAGTCAGAAGATTTCGTGAAACTGGATAAAGATATACTGGAAAGGTTTGATCCTTGTGTACTCAAAGATAAGCATCAGGTAGATGACCATATATTAATTATTTAGTTATAGCACTGACCAAACCAAACCAGTTGCCTACATTATTGTAAATTCTCTAACACAGACTGCTGTACAGTACCAAATCCATAACGCATCTTTCCCTTGGGATGAGTTATTTCAAACTATGGAAGATCTCAAATCTAATTATGGAAACATCATTGAAGAGTATTCTATATCAGAAACGACGCTAGAGGAAGTGTTTCTATCATTTGCCAGAAAGCAGTATTCTAACAGGGACGCGGATATCTCAATGTTAAGAAAGATCATAACTTGTCAACTTTGCCAGTGATTTTAACTAGGCATTCATTTAATAAAGTATATATTTCTATTTTCATTACTTTGTATTTGTACTCGCTTTACATTTGAACTGTGCTGGTCATTATTAAATGTATTAACTAAGGGTTATTTCCATTCATGACGTAATTAAATTCAATAGCTTTTGTGATAATCTTTCATACATATTATACGTTTGTATGAATAATCTGCAGGTCTAATAAAAAAATGAATTTGAACTAAAAAATGTATAGGAATCATCAAGTTTTATTTTACAAGCCGAACTAGCAACAATTAATGCAAAAGCAAGTCTAGAATCAATACATTTGCCGTCTGGATAAACTGATTTTAATTTAAGATGTTAAGAACAGGATTCGAAAAATTATTCCAATACTGGCTAAAAGAAATGTAGCCAAAACTGGATGGAAAACTGGGATAAAGGCCATAAATCCAATGTCCTTTAGTGAAAATCAGTTCGATAGACTTAATTTAATACAATAATTTATTAAATCCATTCAGTACGTAGCGTTTATTGTTTAGACAGGGGTAGTTATTTTTGCATCTACTTTGCTGTTCTATAAGCTACAGATTCAAAAAGTTGGTACTATACGATTTTACTAAGAAACTATAAATATAGACTGTTTGTGGGGATTTCATGCTTAAATTAATCTTAAATACTAGGTTTTAAATATTCAGTATTACACTGATACATGATCCTTCAAAAACTATTAATCAACCCTAGGAATGTTTTAAGATTAAAATTCGTCTTATGATGGAGATTTACCAATAACATGATTCTCCATTCAGGATTGAAGAACTAAATACAAAATTCATTTTGGACTTATATTCCTTGAAGAAACTGTACATTAACGGATAAGAAAAGGTTCAGAACTTACTTTAATTGCAATTAAACGTAGATAATTATGATTGTTATAGATGCCAATAATTTATAGCCCACCTCTGTTTGCGTTTTAGGCTTCAGGAAAGATGATTGTTTACACACCATCATCACTTCAGTTCAAAAGGTACGTGAGCAGGCGTACGATAAGAAGTATTGTAATTATGCATATTATAGGAAAACCTCCACAACAAAATTCATTTCCTGAACTTTTTCATAGCTTATTAGTGAGCTAAACTCATCCCAGAAACATAAGAATCAGACCTTTTAAGCAAGTTTTTAACCATTATAATGTTTATTGTGTAGTTCCACTTCCGCATGTTTCACTGTCCATTTCGCATTTTACCTGGAACATAATTTTTGTCAATTACTGGGTCTTGAAGGAACATATGCAAACATTTTTCATTCTGGGCTAAGGGATGTCCAGCAATCCTACAGAATGGACAAATAAAAGACGCTCATTCCACAGTTTAACTATTTTTTAAACTTAAAATGTTTCATGAATCTACTACTGTACTTGTTAACAAAGATTTCCAACCCTTTACGCCTATCCTCAATGAAGTCTTCATCATAGATTCCATCATCTTGTCTGTGTAAAAGATTTCTATTAAGAAAGGCATACATTTACGAGCGATTAGAAACACATCTATAGAAAAATATCTGTAATTTTTACCTGAACGGAAGTTGCCTCTTCCATGCCTTGGATGGGAGTGGGGGAACAACTATTTTAGAGTCTCTTTCTAACTCTCCTCTAAGCCATTCGAAATCTGAATACCTACGATCACAAAAATAACTCAATAATTACGAAATCCTTTTCTTAATTTTAAATAAGACTAAATTATTATTATCATCATCATTAACATTGACTGCTCCTACCTTCTCCTTACTGATGATTCTTTCACGCGAAATACGGGTAGATTTGTCTATAAAACGGCAAAGTGAACAATATAATCATCTTCAATCGAGCAGAATTATTATTTTGAATATAAAAACACTCTAATCTGATAAAATGTCTTACCCTCAGCCTAACTTCATAGTCGGTGTACCTCTTGTTCCCGATTCCATGGGTTATGGGATTGATAACATCGATTTCAAGGAAATTGGCCGGAGCTGCATAGGCATCGTCGAGAGTTTGTTTCTTCACACCTAATCGCTTTGTAGCTTCCATTCCTTACTGATCCTTACTCTCGTCCCCTTAATTTGTACTGACAACGTCCCAATTATATCCCCAATCCTGATATGTTCCCTTCAAGAAGGCTATGTCCTGCAAGCATTACACACAAAAGTGGAAGGTTAAAACATATTAAAAATAGGATCGGATATGCAAAAGTGCAAAATAACTTAAAAGCCCTAAAAGTTATGACTCAATCCTCCTAAACGATGAGTAAAACATCGAATCGACCAATCTTTGCAGCCATGAGTTAATAAATAATACGATAACGAATAAATAAACGATATGCAATGCACTACATTACATCATCAATAATCAATACCTATCCCTAAAAACCCTTCTAACTTTCAGTAATTATAATATTAGAAATTCTAATATTTCCGTGGACCATTTTCGAACTTTCAAACTTTAATTAAACTAGCAGAAAGTTGAACTTTTGACTGTCCCTGTCGCTGTCCTGACACAAAATATTTAAATCCAAACTAAACGTCTAAATCTTTTATCTAACCTCTCCCTTTTTACTCTATCTACAGCTTTAAATTCAACAAAACAGTCTTTTAAAAACACTAATTTAATCTAATCAACTAATCATCCATAACTTTAAAAAAACAAGGTATTACCCGTCACAAAAACTGGAAAACAGTTAATAATTCCAACTCCGAGCTACTTCTAGAAATGGTTTAATTAAACTAATCAACTAATCCATCCATTCATCAAACTAATAAGCTAAACCTAATTAATAAATAAATAAGGAAAAGGAAAGTTTTTGTGGTTAAGTTTGGAAGTTAAGAAAAGGAGGCTTATTAACTATGAGAAAATGAGAACTCCAGAAACTGCGTGCAACTCCTACTTTTCCTTAATGAAGTGACGTTGTTTGTAAAATGTTAATGGTTGACTGGTGGTTCTGTCCGCCTCTAAACTGTCTAAACCTTAATTTTGACTCATCTTAAAAAAAAGGTTCTACTCTGGTTATAAAAAATTATGTTGAGGTTGAGCTTTTGAACCAGCATTGAAATGAACAGTTCATTTGGGACTTTCAATACGTCACATACTCTACTCTTCCACCTTAAATTTATTTACCAAGGAGCGGGAGGATTTAAAAGGGGTACGGGATTTTGGAATATTTGTGTAGGACAGTTTCTAAAATATTTATTAGTAAATCCCGAACAGTAGGAAGGATTTTGAGCTAAGGGGCTCGGAAAGGGGGGGATTGTGTGGGGAAAGACTGGGGGGAAAGGGGTTAACCCTCACGGAGATTGGGTTTCGCGAGTTTTTTGCTGGAATTTTGGATTGAAGGAAGGAACTTTGGGGTATCGGAAGTGGGGGGTCCTTGTAAAATAATTTTTGGAGGTTTATATTCCAGATTTTAGGATTTAGAGATGGTTTTACCAACATGTGCTGGGTTACTTATTAGTAGGCTGGGTTTAAATGGGATTAAGAGTTGTGGCAGGTTAGGTTTACCTTCACTGGGGGTTGTGGGGTCTTTTGGTCCTCGGGCTGGGTTAGTTTTGCAAGAAAGATGGAAAGCGGACGATAGAAGGATGCTTATTCAATCGATGCCCTTGAAGGATATGGGGACTCAGGGAGAGAGGGAAATGGACATTGATCTTATGAGTGTTAGGTAGACTTTATAAGTAATTAATTTAGTTGTATGATTGATTAAAGGATGAATTATGAATTAGGCTTATTAATGGTTGTTATTACTTGTTGTTGCAGTAAAGAGGCCATGTTTCCCGATGCCGATACGCCCAATAAACTTTTTGATGGAATAAAATTCTCCGACTTGCCTATTTGCTATATAAAAGTTTCAAAAAACAATACCATAGCTCATCTGTTGGATACCAAGGGTCAGAAAATAGCTTATAGGTCTTGTGGACTGGAGGGTTTTAAGAATGCTAGGAAAGGGACTAATATAGCTGCTCAAACTACGGCAATTACACTGGCAGGGGTATGAATCCTTGTAATGTTTTTATTACGTACATTGGTTAAGTTTTTGTATATATTTTTTTTATAGATTGCAAAGGATAAGGGGGTTACTAATATACGGGTTCAAATTCAAGGACTAGGTCCTGGAAGAATTAGTGCTATTAAGGGACTTCAGATGGGTGGAATGAAAATTGCTGCTATTGCAGATGTAACTCCGATATCATGGCATCCGCCAAGACCTAGAAAGGCCCGTAGATTGTAGATTTT
Source organism: Hydroisotoma schaefferi (assembly GCA_034682405.1). Classification (NCBI taxonomy): domain Eukaryota; kingdom Metazoa; phylum Arthropoda; class Collembola; order Entomobryomorpha; family Isotomidae; genus Hydroisotoma; species Hydroisotoma schaefferi. Next base: position 85,391 of record JAQFZX010000051.1, on the reverse strand, counting down.
TTTATTTAGCTTTTAAATAGTGTGTTCTTTGCTTAAAAGGCAATAAAAATAGCAAAAAAATCTCTTGTCGAAAGAAGAAGACACGTTAAAATAATTTAAAAGAGCCCAACAAATTTTCATAGCTGTAAATTAAAGTATTCCTTTATTACTTCCGATTCATCTCTGCAATATAAAAATTCAGTACAAAATATATCTGTATGGTCGTAATCTACTTCGTTACATACTAACTTAGCTAGACAATGTATCACAGTTTAATTCCAACTACAGCAAAGTTGATTTCCGAACTTATTATATAGTAATATCCAATCGTTACATACAGTTTATTGGTATCGGTATACCTCATGATTAAATAGTAACCCAAGATTCAATCTACTCAAGAGCAGATCAAGTCGTCCTGAATTAAAAAGGGACGCAAGAAGTTCCCTCCTTGGTCGTTGTGTTTTAAAAGTCGATCAAGTGGATCGCGTAGAATTTTTAGACAAGCTATTTTTCCCATATGGATTCGCTATACTATTGTTGTTATTGTTAATGTTGATAAGCACCGTATTCTGCCTTACTTCTAGTCTTATGTCACCAGGCCGAGAGGATGTTGTGTCAAGAGCGTAAAATACATTAGCATTGGCTGGAAATTTAAGCTCTTTGTGAGGCAGAACTTGGACGAGATTAAAGTTTTTCGGATCCTCGTCTTCAAACCCTAATTTTTCTAAGGCCAGAGCAAGTACCTTGGGGGTATGGTCTGAGTTCCCGATGAGGATTGATTTGTACATTACATCTCCTTTGATAGGAGAAGAGACCTTGACTACAATCGAAGACTCTGGGGTAGCAGAGATTAAACCACTTCCGTTTCCTGTGCTCCCATTTACTGTCCCGTATAGAATTGAACTCTCGTTCGAGCTTGGGGTGGAACCCTGTAACATAAGAATTATTTAGTTTTGCAAGAGCTACTATCCATATAGGATATAATAGAGGATAATGGATGGTAAGTTTTGAGAATTTGATTAGAATCCTAACCTTTCTCGTTAATCCAGAGTCTATATTCTCAGAAGAGGAATGGGAAGTAAAGGAATCCGTCTTACGGTGGCCTTTCGTAGGTAATATTCTTTCTGGTTGAATTACTAAGGAATGCTCGTGTGATATTTTGTCATCTACGACGACTAGGGAATTGAACCAGGTAGAAAAGTAAGGATCTTCATCCAGCCTATAACCTTTTGCTGATCCTTGCAAAAGTTTAAGCTGTAATTGTACGAAATATGTATTTGGTATAGTACGTTATATTAGTGTACGCTAACTGAACCGAAAATCTTTGAAAGAAATCTTAATTACCTGAGCTAAGATTTCAAATTCTTTTCTTCTCTTCTCAAAGTTAACTAACCCTCCATGAACACGATCTGGAATAGCTGAATCAATGAAAGTCAAGTCTGTAAGAAATGTTCCAAGATATGGTATAGTTCCGTTTGGACTATCGATGTCGGCCGATGCTAACTTAGAAGTTGATCCAGAAGCTCTTAGAACTCGATTGAAAAAGCGTTTATCTTTGGGATTCTTGGTTGGAGTAGGGAATTTAGCAGTGCCTTCAACTTCTAAAAGAGTTCTTTGAGCCATGCGGTTATTATCTTCGGAAAATATTTGCGACAACTGAGAGAAAATTGCTATTTTATCTTTGGAAATTAGACCCCAAACTTTAGCAAGACGCCAAACAGGATTGGACTGTAATCCAGATATAATAGCTTTTAAGGACGAGAAGTTCTTTAAAAGTCTTAATTCCTGAAAAACACAAAAATGTTGAATTAAGATTAGCTTGTAACGAAGAGATTTTTAATGCTCGTTGGCAGAAATATAAATACATCTTAGTGCATAAGATCATACTTGTGCAATACGGATCCATTTGTCTAAATATTTAGCTCGTTGTTGAACCGTAGCCAGTGGATCAATTAGAATAGTAGCAACGACTCTACCAGACAAAGCGTTAAATTGATCAACCGTAGCCACAACGGATGGGCATCCACATCTTCGTTTCCAAAGACCACCAAGACATTCCCATACCCGCAGGTTTAAAAAGAGTTCCTAGAAAATTAAAGGAAAGGTTCTTACAGTCACTTATGAGTAAAATATTGTAACTTTCGTTTTCTAAGCGTGTCATAAATATTTTGGCAATTTAAACTGTAATTAACAGTCAAGTTATTTTTAGAAGTATACCTTATCAATGTAGGTTAGCTGCTGAGCGAAATGAGATTCAGGAATGGAAAGTAAAGAATAAGTTTTAATTTGCAATGGGGGTTGAGTTCGTAGAGAGTGAACTGATGCAGCCTTTCGCATCCTTCTTCGGGCTCGTAATTTATACTGTACTTTTAGGCTTAGAGATTTCAAATTTTCATCTTGGGTAAAAGGTAAAACAGTCTTTTGTAAGCAGTCATATCCTTCAGTGGCCATTTCAAAGTCTTCTGGATATGTATCCAACCATACATGAAGGGAATCGAGCATTGCCCTAAAAATGTAATGAACAAATTATTATTTATAACAAATTATAATTAATAATTGACTTTCAGTTTTAAATACCCTCAACAATAACTTACTTTCGTAGCATTTCTGTAGTAGCTTTTCTGTAAATCTTGACTATGGCTGAGATTACTTCTGAGGCTGATGCAAAGGCTCGATATGTTGCAAGAAAAACGCTCAGATGCGTCGCCTATAATAATTCAACGTCTTACATTTAACCTAATTACAAAGACAGGCTGAAATTCCATAAATGAACGTTCCCAACTGACCTGAACATCACTATCATCATTGGCAATGGCTTCGACAACCCTTTCCAGTGACCCTGCCTTGAGCACTTTGACCTTAACCGTTTCCCACATAAGGTGAGCGATTTCCTCTTGGGAATCCTCATTGCTGCTAACACTACCATTAGCTATAGAGTACTTCCGGTCCCCCGAAGAGGCGTTTGACGAGACTGATAAATTATGGTTCCCACTGGCTTGAACTATCTGGACAATGGCTGACGGTCTTTGGTATCTGACCTTCTTTAAAAATACTCCCCAAACTGCATCCTCTTCTTTTTCTTCTCCCCATAGTCGACAGTTTTCCTGAAAAAATCCATTAAAACTAGTTAAAAACAGAAACAAACATTTCCATGAGCTTTAGCATTATTTGTATGAGTCATTCATACAGACAGACGCTAACGGGAGACTTGGCTCGTTTGGATGGGCATTTAAGAATACTTTCAGAAAAATCTATTAAAATATTTGCAGTTCTTGAATAAAGTAGCCAGCCTTAATATTAGCACAGACAACAAACTATAAGCTCTGCCTGCATGGAACTTTATCAAGCACTTCACGTAGCAGTTTAGCTCTTGGTATATGCAATTACGCTTAAGATTCGGTAAGTACCTTTTTGTTAATGACATAAAAAGTGGAGCGCATCTCGGCAAAACTGATTTCTTTAGTTTTCTTGGTTCGATGAAAATGAAACCACTTTGGAACTTTATCGGAGCAAAGTTTTCTAAATGGAAAGACACCACAGCTCTGCTTTTGGATAAGTTCCTCTTGGTCATCATTATTATGACTCTGAGTCTGACGGCTAATGTCTTTGTTCACGAGTAAGATATTTTGACTAGCGTACGACAGCAGCATATTTTATTTTATCTCTTAATTTACTGATGACTCTGTCGTGTTCGTGAGTATTAACTTGATTCTATCTTAAATGATAATGGGATGGTGGGTGATGTCAGTGAAACGGGAGATGATAAAACTTCTCAAGTTGTTAGACAACGCTCCATAATAAATAATAATCTACAACTCTAATGATCGAATTCCCTCTCCTGAGGAAAGGAAACACATCAAGGTTGACTAAGAGCTGAACTTTATAAAATTAACATCTACCAAAACCAATTTAATCCTGCTACCGAACCAATTAAGGAACTAAGTACTATTATCATATAACTAATGCAATAATGTAATTCACTTTTAGCGTTTTGCTCCCTGTACAGTGATAAGAAAATGCTACAAATAAAATAAGAATCGTAATCTTTAGTTTTGAGAGGATCCTTGCTATTTAGTCAGGACATGACTCTTGTATTTTCTTTCTACAATGGAAGTGCTCTTGCAAAAATGCTGTTGGCTAGAGGCTAAAGGGCACAATATTAAAATTAAAAACTACTACAGAATACATGTCAGACTTTTGGTAATCAAATCAGTCTTCTGCACGCCACATTTACATTTACATCTATTAAAATCTTGGACAAATTAACTAACTGTATTGCTTTGCTATAGAACTTTGCTTTGCTCAATATCCAGAAATAAGCAGACAGAACGGTCCACCAGTGTTAGTGTTCAATTACATTAGTTTTAGTTTTGTCGTGCTGAGTTTGGTTAAATTGCTACAATTATCTGTCCCAAAACTTCTTAAAGTGTTGTCTGTTTCTGGGAATGGTAATGAAGCAGTTGTATGCAAATTTAAATGTTCTCATTATAGGCAATTGGGATTCCAAAGTTCTTAAGCTTATCTCTGCTAAACACTCTTTCAGAGTAGGCGTTACTATATTTTGCATGTAAATCACTGCAGGAAGTTATTCACTAGCTTCTTTAGCTGGATAACTAGGGTCTTTGTCTATCAAACTAAGTAATACAGAATACAGTTCCAATGCCCAATGACATGGAATACGCTATGCATTGAAACTTGAAACAGAACAATGTGTGAATTGATTCTCAAATAACGACACTACACTGAAGCTCAGTGTAACTTATTCAACTTTTACTTTACGGATCGGTTCGGTACAAAAGATAGCTGAACTGAACCAATCCTCATTCTGAACTGAAAGAATGTTTTCATTCAGAATCAGAATTCAGAGTAGGAATAACTAAATGGATGTTTATTTCTGGTAGCTGGATACTTCTATTTAAAGTTGCTTCGTGTTAACATTATGGCTTATAGCAGTTCTCCAGGCAAACAGAGCCTGGGACTCTGTATACTTAGTGCATGAAAAATATGAATTGTAAATGGTTGTGTAGTCGTAAGTGTGAAGTCAATAATTCTCTACGTGCTTTATCTTTTGCTAAGCCCTAAAACAGATTGAATTATTAAACACATCGCATACTATCTAGCTCTACTTAACTTACTTAATGCGTTATCTCTGGATTTTAAATTCTAATCCTTCCTTCTCCCTTCATGCTAGTATCTAGTGCATACATGTTATTATTCCGATTCTCTAGTAATGCTAACCATTCCAAAATGTCTATTTATGTGGAGACATTTGAGATGTTGAAAAAATTGTTAGAAGTGTTTAGATTAATGAGCTTTACAGCTATAATGCTATAGTAGTCTCAAGTTTCAGTTGCTTGTTTGGCCATTGCCAAGCTTAGTTTTTCGTCATCAGTTTTCAGCGTTTTTTTATTATGTTTTTCTCTAGTTCTGTAGCATATAAAGTTAAAATTGGTTGATTTAGAGTAGTTTTAGATGAAATTGTAGTTTAATCTGGATATTATAGATGTTGTGGGAGTTAAACTTAATGAAACATTTTCCTCATCCGTGCCAATTACTGAGACACATTTAACTTTTTATGCAGAGCAGAATAGATAGAGCTGGATTTAGAGTAAGTTAAGATAAGCATAGTAGGTTTTTTTACGTTTTTGTCAAGTACAATGGTTAAAATTTGGAACTTGAACTACTGTTTGCAATAACAGCAGAACTGTACAGTGAAGACCTACTAAAACTAACTGAGTTTTATGATACGATATAAATCCCATGCAACACAAGTATTTCCAGATGAAATAGTTGCACACAAGTTCAGTTCATTTAATAGTAAAAAGAGCTGGATTTTTAGCATTATCATTATTCTAATTCAGCTTAGGCTTAGACAAACTATTCATCCTACTAAAACTGTTTGGCTAATGTCCACACACACACTCATAAACCGGACGGTCAAAGTCAACTTTTATAATTATTATAGCGTTGTTAAAGTCAAGGTCTAAGTTAACTGGTTCATTAATAATTGCAGAGTTGCTGTTGGCTGGGCATTGCGAATTAACAGAGCTAGAAATTAGCAGCAGATACTTTATATGATGATAAAGTGACAAGCACTTTTCAAAAGCCGCAACATTTTTAACTTTTTTTAAAAATACTTCATCACTGACATAACGTGTGGTCTCCCTCGACATGCTAGATATTTCAATAATGTATTAGTTGTAGACGAGCATATAATAATGATGGAATCGTTAAAGCTGCACTTGTAAGAAATATTCGAATTAAAATTCCACAAGCAAATGAACCCATCATTGTTTTATCTTAATTGGGCCTTTCTTTATTATATAACTTCACTTCATCTTTTCTTTCACAAGCAATTAAAATCTCTGGGATTTCTGAGAAAGCCAAGAGATACAGTTCCAGTGACGCATATTGTTTTTTTGTAGGTCTACAAACTGTAACAAGTCTATACACATTTTACTCCCATATTGATAACGATTTAGACATTGGACCCAAATAAGACAAAATATTATGTCACTGTCACTGCCACTCTGCTCAATCCAATAAAATTACAATTTTGTCACGAGCTGTGGCGTATCATTAATGTTAAAAAGACTGCAAAATTGAGACCGAACCCACATAAACTCTACTCTCATTCAAGACGATAAGAACTACGACTAAATAAACTACAGTTGAAAATATCAATCAGGTGGATGAACCACATCTGGAATTTAATCTGTTTCATGAATTAATTAAATTACAGGCTGCTGTAATTTCTTGTCCCAAATATTTTGTCTTACACTGAACAGTCTATATAATATTTTTCCTGAACGTGCACAGAAGTCCGCAACAAAGTTTAGGATTATAACAATAACAGCATCGTCTGTATAGTAGCTGCTACAAATTCTTAGTTTAGCATGCAAACGAACATGTTCGGATAATTAAATATGTATAAAAATTTTCATGGCTTCTTTTATTTTAGCTAATAATCAATACGCTGTTCTTTGACTTAATTATGTTGTGGCAGTCAGAACAAAAACACAAAAGAAAGTTTTTATACAGCAGAGAATAGTTAAAAAGGATGCACATGTTTGATCGGATGACCTTATAAGACCAAGTTTGGTGTTAAGTTGGACACGAAACAATAAAGCCAGTGAAACCTTTCCAGAAGAATGGTTACATTTTGTATGGACAAATGGTATGATGTTTTATGAATTTGGTAATCAACTGCTATGTGAGTTTTAGGTTCGGTCGGGTGATAAGAAAGTGTTACGTTTACGTTTGCATACGTAAGTTAGATAAAACATAAAGCTTTTTATGAGTTGAGTGTAGAGTTAGGATGATACTTATTGGTTATGCTAATAATAACATTATTTAGGTCTAAAACAAGAACAAGATAAAGACCCTTTCTCCCTTTTTTCGTTGAAAAAATGAGTCAGTTCAAAAAGTATAAAAACGCTTTTAGAAATGGATTTAGAAAAATCAAATATCACAGTGCAGTCAATGAATACCTGTTATCATCAGTATCCGTATCTACATGTCATAAAAGCCGTTTGAATATGTTTGTTTTTAAACTCTAAACACTATATGAAGTCTTGAAATTAATATTTTGAATCTGTCTTTAACTGTACGTCATTCAAAGCAGATTAATAATAAAACCGAAACCAAAATAAACGAATAAAATTAACAAGTTATCTTTTGATAACCGTAAATAACCAGATTTTTAAAAAGCGTCAAACTGCTTCTCAACTAAATATCGAAAATACTTGAAGTAAGAATCTCTACTCTTGTACTGACTGTTACTGTACTATACTGTTGCTGTAATAGCTGTATGTTTTGTACCATGCAGCAATACTATTTTGTCCGTCTGCTGAATGGTTTTGTAAAAAAAACGGAATTGTTGTAGAAATCCTAGAATGAAATCAAAATGGACATCATAAAAACTTACAACAGGTCCTTGGTGGTTTATGTGGTTTTGAGAAGAGCCTGAGTCAGAATCCTCGGCAGCATCCATCAAATGTTTCTCCAACTTCTTCCAGACTTCTTTCTAGCACCAACCAACCTCTTTCTCAACCAACCGAGGAAGTACAGAATTGTAGAAGATGATTAGACCTAATCCTTCACCACTTTGGTGGGATAAGCCGGATAAAAAAACTTGAACCGGATCTCTGATTCACTAACCACTAAAAATATACACAAACAAGTACCAAAATTAGTGTTTAATATCCAGCAAAATTACTTGGATGCAAGCCAGTCAAAGCTTTATACTTTTACTGCTTATTTTACAATTTATTTTGTCTCACTATTTTCGAAATTTTTTACACTGTTCCTTAGGAATCTCTTCCCTACCTATTTGTCCTTAAGACGTTAATAATAATATAAGGATTTATCTTTATTTGCCATTTTATATTGATTTATACGCTTAAAACTTTCTTTTCCATTTTAACAACCCAAAGTTTTACTTTCGTCATTTTTCCTCTCGTTAAATTAATTAAAGGCTATTGAGGTATTTTTCAATTAAAGTTTGTCAACAAGCAGCTGTACTTGTACTACCGTTTTTAACTTTGTAGTGGAATACATTGCCTTAGAGGCCTACAGTAAAGTAAAGTAGTTCCTGCTCTAAGTGGGACCTTCTTTGATAAAAATCTCTTGTACAATAATGGAACCATCTTGTTCCTCACTATTCGCATTGACGAAACTATGCTTTAGGCAATTTGTAAAAATGCACCAGCAGCGACTATACACTAAAGTATTTTTTGCTCTAGGTTTACGTATCTACCTACGTCAGTGTTTGAATAGTAAAAGAGGTTGTGTGTGCTTAGGAATGTGAATTGAATGCAGCAACAATCAACTAAAAAATGTATTACAAAGTTACAGGACGACTTGGTCCTCTTCTAGTCGTTGTATGATTTAGGCTATGGCTTTTTTGAAATATTGTTATGATGCTTTATATTACTATTATAATATTCTACATGCATTTTATTAGGCGATTGTTGATGGTAGTAAAAAAAATAAAGGTGCCAAATGAACAGTGCAAAAAAGTAGGCTGGCAGGCCAGTGAGCCAAAATATTCATCACGACCATTCAGGATTCAGACTAGGTCTAGCTGTAGGTATTTTATTTTCAATTGTTATAATAATCTATGCATACCGACCGACTGAGGCAGTCTTGTGTGGCTGAGGTATTTTATTTTAATAATAAATTATACCTATTAAGAGGCATAACATTTGTGGAGTTTAATGTATTATGATTTTGTGAGTGGTATGGCCAAAATGCAGGTTATAAACCGCAGACAACAGGCAACACGAATTTAATGTAGGACCGTAAGATGTATGGATTTGAAATGCCATTCATTCATTAATTACTTGTCGCAGTTGGTTGCGTTCCTTAATCTTTAGTTTATTTTCGTTTTTTAGGGCGATATATGCATCTTAACCATGAATTAAATGAAGGGACGACGAGGGTGACTAAATCATTGCTGATTGATGGCTATTTTGGCTATGAATGATTACTTTAAAAGAAGCTTCAAAAATAAATTTTGATAATTTTAAAGGGTACCACTACGTACAAAAGTGTTTGCGGCCGGCTTCGTGGCTAGTTGCTTTCTCAAGTTTTAATTTTGCAATAAATCCAATGAACTAACTAGCTTAGTTGGTCAACTCACTTGGCACTTGTCACTTTTTTTCAAAGAGAGATTCTTCCCCTGTAATGCCACTTTTTACTAGCGTACGTAACTTGTATTGCTCTTTATACTTCAAGTATAATATATTTTGATTTGATAAACCAGAAAAGTATAAAAAAAATACTCAAAAGCTCTCAAAGCCTGCTTTAGTAGAAACCTTACTTACTTGCACGAGCTAATTTCGTCACCGAGTAGAACAGAAGGCTCTTGATCTTGATTGATTGATATTGATTGGTATATTTATAACTTTCTTGGCTTTGCCCAATAACTCTAGTACATTGATGTATCATTCGCAAGAAAACTTATTTAGACGGGAAGTAGCAAGCTCAACTTGCAGAACGCACATCCAGCATATCTCTCAAATAATTTCTATTGTTCCATCAACTTTGCCAATCAATATTTCCATCCATTTTGTATCAAATATATGTATCATTTATAGTCTTTAAGCATGAGTTTCTTGTCAATCCCATTCCACTTTATTAACCTTGGGTTTCCCATTCTCATACAGTTCACAAATATAATAGTTAGTCAATTTTCACTCCTCAAAACAGCAAAAAAAGGGTGATGACTTCCTTGGCAATTCCCTGGGAAGGGTTTCCTTGCGCAAAAGTAAAGTATGAATCTCTTCTATAGACTTTTCGTATTACTACTTTCGTTACAGGAAAGGGTAAAAATAACTACCACTTCACTGACGAAACTTTCAACTTATCAATTTCATAAACTTAAATAAATTAACCCAAAACCATTGATATTTGTGCTAAAAAAGACCTTAATAACTTTTCCAATTTCAATCAATCCTTGACCCCTGCTGTAATTGCAATTGCAACATTTAAAGTAGAATCTATGCCATTTTGGTACTAAACATAATTATTGTCAAACCTCTTCAGTCCTGAAAGTTTTGCTGTTTTGCAAGACAGTATGCGGTTAGGTTAACGATTAAATTATATTGAAATTGAAATGAATATTGATGTAAGAAGAACTTGCACAATATAAATAATATGACTAGAAAAACTTGGAATACACAATCAAATCACTAATCACTTTTACTATAGTCTCCGTGCAGCTTTAATAACCTTAATCAAAAATCATAAAAATAGTAAAAAAAACATGCTAAAACTTTACTAAGTTAATGAATGATGAAACTGCGGAGTGTTCTGGTGAATAGATGAAAGGAAGAAGATACTCGCAAGAGATAAGTTGAATGACCGTGACAATCAAATGATAAGAGCTTAGAACAAGTGTGTCTTCTCAAGTGAAAACAAATGAAAAATACTCAAGAGTTACTACTTTTTACTTTATAACTTTAATACTTCTATTGCATACCTTCCTACCTGCCGTAGATTAGATTAGAGAGTTCTGTCTGCTACTATTTCAAAATACTGCTTGCTTACTTTTAGTAATGTAATGTAAATGTAATGCAAACTGCATTGCATTGAGCGCTAGCCTTATGCTATTAATATTATCCTGTGTTAATGTTGATTGCAAGTTAGTAAAGGAAGAAGGGTACCGTTTTTCTCAATAATATTATCATTATTAGGATACGAATGTGTTATTGTTGTAAAATGAAGGTATCATGTCCAATACACGAGCGTAGTACTTGTAATGCAATGTAGTAGTCATTGAAATATTATGGGGGTGCAAAAAGGGAAGTTTGGTAAGAAGTGTAGACACTAGCCTAGCCAGGTAATAAGTAAATGTGAGATGGTTATTATACTTTGCAGGCATTAGTATTGGCTTGGGATATTGGTCTATTTTACATTGAGGAATTTTTAATACTTTTCTAAGCTTTAGATGTACTTTACCTGATCCGCATTATGGTTTACTTGTTAAAATGTGCTTAAGACTCGACTAAAGAAAGAGCATTGAAATTGAAAAGTGTACATGCTTTTTGATAATATTAGAAGTTGGAGAAATGGATGGAATTTTAGTATTGTAAATTTTACTAAGGTTTAGTAAGTTACGTTTCAGAATATTATGAGCTTTGGGCTGAGCTCGATTACAATTATAGCAATAATAGCTGAGAAAGAAACGAAGCCGGATTGCCCGAGGTATTATTACATTATTATGGTGTATTCAGCACGATGCATGCTTAATGTTAATTGTCTGGCTTTGTAAACTAGAGTTAACAATGAAATTTTTAGAAATGACACTGCTAATGCTAACCAGGCATACGGTTTCATCTATATACGTATTCTTATGCGTGTGCATAATATATAAACAATGTATAGAACATGAGATGAGGTTGTAAATGTGGAAAAGTTTTAAGATACCGTATTTCCCGAATTAATCCCCCTGGGGCTTTATTTTTTCAAACTCCGATTTGCCATGGGGGATTAAACCGGGGTGGGGGACAATACCAGGGGGGCGGCTTTAATATTTCGATCGGAATTTTGGTTTTGGACCCCCTCTTTTTCATAAATTTAGTATAGTAACTTTGAATACGATTTCCACCTAACAAGTAGACTTTTTGAAACTTTTATGCTGAATTTTTGGTCTAAAGTTGGGTAGTTGAAGATATAGTTCTTTAATAAACGTCTGAATTATTTCAAAACCTTACTTTGCTTTGAATTTCTCAATATGCTCAAACTTCATGAAAAGGTTAAAATAATCTAGTCATTTCATGCCAATCAATATCAATCAATCAATCAAGATCAAGAGCCTTCTACTCGGTGACGAAATTAGCTCGTGCAAGGTGCAAGTAAGTAAGGTTTCTACTCAAGCAGGCTTTGAGAGCTTTTGAGTATTTTTTTTTATACTTTTCTGGTTTATCAAATCAAAATATTATACTTGTAGTGTAAAGAGCAATACAAGTTACGCACGATAGTAAAATGCTCAATTTCACACTATTAAAAATATGTCTCAGTACAAGTAGAGTGTATTTAATGCATTTACAACAAAGTGATTGATTATAATTTTAGAGCTAATCTACGCTTTCGTAAAGCAATTTTACTTTCCTCTCACAGAAATTATAAACTTTTATTTAATTCAAAACTGAACCGGCCATTTCCAAAAATTAAAAATTATTTTAGAACTAAGTTAAATAATTAAAAATATGAATCATTTAAATAAAATTTAATTAGAATTTTAAAATGCTAATAATTTTTCATTTCATTTTCTTTCTCCAAAGTAGTTCCCTAATTGAAGTACAAAAAGGTATTTCAAAGTTTAGTAATGTAAAACGTAATTTTTACTTTACTTCTACTTTTTATTATTATAAATTCCAAATTGTAATAGTTCTAAAAACGCTTGTTAAAATGACTTTTAAGTATACTAATAATATATAATTTAAGGTTTGTTGCACAGCGTTCCAAAAAGACATCTCTACTAAAACTGTCACTACTAAAAAGAACGTTTAAAATTTCAAGTATGAATCATTTTAATGCTATGAAAATTATGTAGAATATAAAAAAATCGCTCTCAAAATAATTTTAAAATGTTAAAAATCCTTTAGTAAAGTTCAATTTTAATGTCTGGTACCAAAAACGCTTAAATTTGAGGGATGGGGAATTATTTAGGGGTGGGGGCTTATTCCAGGGGGGCTTTATTATTTCAAATGACCCGAACCCCTGGGGGGATTAAACCAGGGTGGGGGACTATTTCGGAGGGGGAGGGCGATTAATTCGAGAAATACGGTAAGCTGTAGTGCAATGATTTTTAGTTCGGATTTTTGTAACCGTCTGCCTAGTAAGGTTTTAGCTTGCAGTAAAAAAGAGATAGAATGGTTGATGGATAACCGAAATGCGTAAGGATGAACAAAACTTGTTGGAAGACCGGATGCTTTTTTGCTAAAGTAATTTTTGGTAAAGTGGATTGTCTGAAACTTTTGCTGGTTGATGTTCTTTTCAAGACTTTCGTTTCGTTTGTAATGAACCAGTGAAAAAGTTGTAACAACCACGTAGGAAGTTAATGATGGGTGAGATTTTTTGAAGGAACCGTCTGCAGACTTAATTAGGGGAAGATGCATGTGAAATAAAAAGTCACTGGAAAGGCTTTGGCTTAAATGCAAAAAGACGAAAAAGTTTATTTCATTTGATTCATACACGAAGTGAATGAAACATGAACGATAGACTGGATTATTTTTTTGTATTTTTGATATGCAAAACTATTCTACTTAAGTGTAAGACTGTTGAAAGTTAAAGCTTGTAGTAAAGCTTATACATTGCTGCACAGAGCTTCATCATTTATTGTAAGGACTTCGCCAAAACAGACAGAATCGTTGACCGGAAGAGGTATTCCCTTTAGAGTGGTTGCATGGAAAATGTTCTTATCTTCTACCTAGAAAGCGAAAGGGATAAGGTTCGTATGTAAATGATGAGCTAGTTTAAGGAAACGGTTGGGATTGGGAATTTCCAGAATCCACATAAAGGAACTTGAGGATACAAGTAAACGTTAGATAAGTAGGTAGGGATAATATGTCAGTTTCAAAGTAAAAGTTTCGAAGGCAGAACATTACCTCCCCAGCCCCAGCCCCCTCCTCCCCCTCCTTTACCACCACCACCTATATTTATGAAAAGAGGCTATTAATTTAATACCCAATGTGGTATCATTTACTCTGAAGTTGCCAGGAGTTTAACCACAAAAATGGCTATTTATAGTCAAGTACTGAAAAATGTTTTGTCTACGGAAAAATGCTATTTAATTTTTATTTGCCTACCACCACCATATCCAATCTGTTGTCCACCACCCCAACCTCCCCATCCACCGCCTGAATTTAGATAAGCAAGTTCTACTAATTAATTCCAAAATAATTTTATATTATCATTAATTAAAACATCATCAAATATGATTCACGTTGACTTTAAATATGCATACTAACCTCCTCCTCCGCCATGTCCCCCTCCGCCTCCCCCTGAAAAATAATAAAGTGCATGGCATTCATATGAATTCGTTGGAATAGGCTATGCATCGGTGTTTCGATTCATACTCATGGAATAGCTTTTATGCAATTCATGTCTGTTTTAATTTGGATTTAATAGCAAACGCTTACCACCCCCAAGTCCCCCTCCTCCTCCTCCTGTAAAATAGGTTTCAATTTGCAGACATTTGATCTGCGGTTTTAAAAGTAATATTAATGGACGATGAACTCACCCCAACCCCATCCAATAGTTCCAAATACCGTTGAAACTAAAGCCATCAGCAGCAGTAACGCCTAGAGGAAGATAAAGACAAAATTTTAACTTTGTAAATTGTTTTTTAACAAATAGAGTAAATTGTATAAGTGTACAACTAAACTTTCACTTACGCAGGTTGAACTATTCATGATGTTTTCTAAAGTTTTTCACGTCGAAATCAACAGATTCAGTACACTTTTGATACTCCAAGAAGGTTGCTTATCGTTTTACTTCGGCCACTTAATTTTTCTGAGGATAGAGATGCTCAAAAACGTTTGCTTTTATAGTACAAGTTATGGACACGCTTTTGACTGCTAAAATCAGAGATTCGCTAAAACAAAGGCTTCAACCTGGAACCTATTAATAAAACCAAGGGTTTGTGGAAAGGAAGCGAGAGATTTCACAGCATTTTTTGCATACGATTAACCATTCATGCTTATCAGGTTTTGGTTGGGGGTTTGGTTTTACATAACATCGTATAAAATAACCAGTTCAGGATTCAGGAACCAAGGGGCTTTCCAGGATGGCATAATATGACAAGTATTGAACTTCCAAGAGTCGTTGGTTTTTCAGTAATGAAAGCTTCAAAGCAGAGAAATAAAATTATCATAGAAAATCGTTAGTCATTTAGTCACAGTTTTTTATTCCGATCACCACTGATAATCGATTCTTTGCTCGACACATCCACAACACAACATACAACACAGTATAACTCAAATATAGCTAAATTAAACTTAAATCAAACCACATTTTTTAAGCCGTACATAAAATACAGCCAATTACTTCAGGTACTGCTGAAAAGAAATCCTAGCTATGATATTATATACTATATAAATTCGCTCTTACGCGGAGTATGTGCTTCTAGAAACACGCTTAGCTAATAATAAATTAAAGTCTTGCTGGAAATCGATCAGTTCCGTTTCACTGCTTAAGCCGAAAATATATATTCTGATTTAAGATGACTGAAATAATGCCCAAGTAAGTGATTAAATCGCACTTGGATAAGAAAACTCAACGCCCATAAAAAATAGAGCCACGAAGTAAAAAAAAATTGCCTAACATGGTGTATGGGTTGGCATTAGTGTACTTTCCTTTTTAAGTGTGCATTGAATTGGCTATGCTATTCAGTCAAAATCATGACTTGCTTCTCGCTTTTCCAGTAAAACATCTTCGTCGCCGTCACTGTCATCCTCGTTGGGATCAAACAAGACAATCTCCTTTAGGGTTTTTTTCTTCGGCTTAACTCCTCGTTTGCTAATACCCTCTGTTAGACCGGATTCGGTGAGGCTGCAAAATTATATACTCCTGTGAACGATTCGCAAATTTAATTTGGCCTTCGACTGTAAGACTGATGAAAAAATTTATTTACGAAATTCCGGCCTCCTCATCAGAATCATGAGCTAACTCCAAGTATGGATTATTTGCAGCAGGTCGAAATTTATAGCCCGTAAGTACAAAGAATATGAAAGTTGTCATTTCTCGGAACATATCATCGAGCCACTCGTATTGAAATGGAACTGTAATCTGTGATATTAAAACTTATGATTATTATAATGACAAATGGTAATACATTTTTATAATGTAGATTGTGTTATTCGTAAAGTTTACCCGGAGCAGCATCTGGACTACTATTCTTGTAAAATAAATGTAGCAAACGACCATGATGTAAAAATGGCGGAACAACTTCAATTTCCTCAAATTCATGGCGGCTTTTCCATCAGTTTGTGAGGCTTCTTGTAAATGACGAATCGACCTTTAATACAAGGCAGGTCATAGGTCAAATGATTACCGTTGAATTTTCATTTTTTTTGTGCCTGTATTATGGTAACACTTACCATACAACTGGTAACAAAATAGCCCCACAACAAACAAGATCTACAAAAATGAAGATATTGGTCCAGGTAGTGTACCGAATTTCACCCTCTTCACTTTCCTCGATTATAATTTGCGCAACATTTGCCAATACCTATAAGCAAAAATTACCCAATCATAATATATAGGGCTATTAGAAATCATAATGTAATCTTCACAGACCTGAAGAGGGATGACAAACATGAACAGCTTTTTTTCTTTGTCACTTAATAAATGCTTAACAAACGCATAACCAGTGCCAATCAGGAGTATGGTAATGAATAGAAGAAAACCTTTCAGCCTGATCATAAGAAATAAGAGTTTTGGGTTTCAATTGATATGCAAGTTTAAACTGAGGAATGGAACTTACAGGTGAGTAACGTAGTACAAAACAGCCCATCCTTCAACGTGAGTTCCGTAAATTTGTATATAGTGAAAATTCATGGAATGAAAAAATAATGATAAACTTTTGGCAAAAACTAAAGCTCCCATCAAATAATGGATTTTAAAGACTGATACACCAGTTTCTCGCCTGAAACATAAGAATCATTTGCTTTAGGATATGAATGTAGAAGATAAAAATTAGTTAACCAATAGAAAAATTTACAGCCATTACCGACTTTTCCTAAGAATAACTACCCAAAAGCATCCTGCAGTGAAGAACAAAACTGACATCATAAAATAAAGGGCTGGGAGTGGCATTTCTCCTGCGGATAGATAATTTTTTCCATCCGATTCTTGATTTTCTGACACAATACTCATCTTAAACGAATAAAGCAACAAGTATGGTCAAGGAATACATTTTATATTATTAATAAATGAACAAGTTGCCTACATTTAAGGTTACTCCACTTCGCTGGCAATTATGAAAATATAAGTTGTACAATCCTTCGCAATCTTCTCCAGCCACGTATACAACAAACTGTAATTTAAAAAACGAAATTCAAAGACAGTTCTAGGATAAAATACAACAGAAGTCTTTAGCATAATATGTACTTACTGTGAAGGAGTAAGAAATAGTTCCATCTGGTAAGTCGGTTTTATTCATGACTAAACTATTTTTATCGCAACTAACGCCATTTTTGAAATCTTTGTTTTTGTCACTAGTATCTTTTACAAGGGCTGGATCCTGAAAATTGTCCTCATTATCAACTTGAGCTTTCGTTTCTTCTAAAGGAAGGTCTACGTCTACGCTCATATCCTTCTTCTTAGGATCCGGTTGGCCTTTAAGAGCTGATTGATCAGACCCAGGTATTCCAGGTTGACTAACACCATTCACAGAATTGCTGGAGGATGGTCCATTTTCAATGACAGTTCCTCCTTCGTCAACTTTGGATTTGCTCTCTGGATTTTCAACTAAGGATAAATGATAAAGTACGATGATATCTAATGCCTTCGTACAGTCATCAAATGTGTGCATACAATTTCATAAATAAACACAAAACTGCTGAAATATGTACCATCTCGTTTTCTTCGTTGCTGAGTTGCGATATTACCCACTTCAGTCATTTGCTGCTTTCGTTTCCAAGTCTGATCTGGAAGTTGGGTCAGACTTTTAAGAACTTGAACATTGGACTTGAGCTCAGGGCTGCAATTCACTTCCACTCTAAACAATTCATGTTATTGTTATGCAGTTCTTTAATTCCTTTGACTCTCTTATTCCTCTATTTACTCTCAGATAGATATCTTTCTTTCTATATCGTACCTAGAATTCTTAAAGTCCAACATAAATGTAATGCTGGACCAAGATTCTTCATTTGACTGCGTACTTCTCATAGGACATGTATTTTCAAGATTGTGTGAATATGGATTTATTCCATCGTTTAATGTCCTGTCAACAGTGAATCCAATCTACAATACAATTTGGCAATATGAGCTAGAATCCAAAAATAATTGGTATTAATCAGTTATCTAATAGAAACGCATACAGGGTTTAAAGCCGGGTTATCCATGTTCCCCTCTCCACCCGGAGTTACATATAGATTATGTATTTTAACCTCCATCCGTCCCCCCTTATAAAATCCGAACGTCGTTATGTGAATTGATGGACGCCCATCATTCTAACAAAATAAAAATAACAAAATCTTTACGATAAACTGGATTTTTAATGAAACTATTCGAAATATTATTTATTTCCTTACTTCAAGTTGAAGGTGATGTATTCTACCTTCGGTACAAATTATCAAAAGGGGCAGGGACAGTGCTAGGATCGAAATCGATGGCATAATCCTCCTCAAGTTCCTCATTTTTATGACCTTATCGACGGAATCTTCAGACTTATCAACTCCAATGGTAATCTTTGCAAGGATAACACCTTATCAGACCAGACAAGAGGTTGGTTGGCTACAACGACCGTAGAAACCAGAGACCCGACAGACGCGTATGTTTTTGTTTTCACCGTTCTAAAAGGTCATCTTTCTGCTCGCCGACTCGTCAATTAAGATAAGGTCTTATCTTATCTCGCTGTTGCTGAGGCTTATCTGAATAAACAAATAAATAGACACACAAATTGGATACATTTTTTTTCCAGCTGCTTAAGTTTTCACGAACCCGACCGGAGAAATAAAACTACGAACTTGCCTGGGCCTTTTAGAGCTTTTACTTTAAACCCGAAGTTGCATAATTTCAGGGGTTATTTTTCAATAGATTTCAAATAAATGGGTGAAAAACTGTCTAAAATCTGGATTATTTATATTTGATTAATTAATTAATTAAAACTTGAGTTTTGTGTAAATTATTATTTAAAATTGGTAAATGTGTTAAAATTCCCTCAATCTAGGAAAGAACGGTCCCAGTTAGAGACGCATTTTACCCCAATCACAAAATTATATACCGTATTTCCGGAAATAACTCCCCCCTGGAATAACTCCCCCTGGAATAGCTCCCCCTAGGAAAAGCTAACGGTTCGGACCGCTTCCATTTCTCGGAGGAGTCGATTTCAAATATCCATTGAAAATGATGATAGACCCCGAAGATTCGAAGTGGCTCCAGTCCTTCAGTTCTAGAGGTGATGTTTCCCCTATTTCCCGTTTTAATTACCCCCCCCCCCTCCGGTTTAATTCCCCCTACCTTTCCATGTTATAAGTCCTATTTTGTCCATGTTAATAGAATGATAAAGTAATAAAGCTCCAGGGAAATTAAAACGGGAGATACGGTACTCCCCTTAGAATTTATTGTTATTGAAAAAACGTTTAACATGGGCAAGATAGGGCGAATTAAAATTTTTGAGATGAAAAGGTACGGGGGAGTTATTCCATGGGGGGGGGGTAATTTCCGGAAATGCGGTATCTTACGTTGGATTTGTATAGTTTTGTAACGGTTTTGAACTTTAGACCTTGCATAGTTCGATGTTCCTTAGAGATCTTGGGATTGACCGGATATGCTCTTATCGACGGAATACTAGCCTACTTCCAGGATAAAGTAGCCCTTTATGGCAATGCCGTTCTATTTAGTGAACTCATAGAATTGTTTGAAGAAAGTAACCGCATAAGTAAGACTGGCCTTGGAAATGCATCTGGAAACGACCGAGGAATGGAAATGCTGAAAAAATATCTTATGAGCTGAATTTTCAACTTTTTCATTTTTGCAACTGAATTTTCTCCAAATAAAAAATTAAGTGATAGTATTATTAGCATTAACTGTTGTGCCGAGAAATGTAAAATGACAGAGTGACAGACTGTCACTGTTTTGTATGCAATAATGTTATGTTGATTGATTAATAAAACAAAATAAACCCCACGATAACCTTGTGTATTGGGGAACAACTAGCATGATTTGATCCGTTATAGATCATATTAATTTTAAACCCGACCAGCATGCTAAGAACCAGTCAGTCGGACTGTTACAATACAATTATGCATGATTTGGTTTGATTTAGTTGAGGATTAGAATCAAGTATTGAACAAGCCCTAGAATCAAGCACATCCATTCTTTAAGAGTAAACTTTAAAGCTGTTGGAAATCAATTATGCCCTGAAATTCCCACGGTACTTACGGCCTTCTTCCTATCTGTATATTCCGTCCAATAATAAAAATAATGTAAATTAGTATTACTAACGAAATTACACTAAGGTTATCATATACTCCGAAATTCATAACCTCTGTATAGCTTATTGCATGTAGAAGCTATAAAAGACTGAGTTATGCAAGCAACAACCAAGGTTAATTTAAATTTAACCAGTTTCTTTTCTATATTCTAAACACACAGTTTGGAAGTCATTAATTCAACAGAAATTGGGTTTTTAGTACTTTTTACCATGTATGGAGCATCGGTCTTTCATACCTAACCTGGCGTCTTTTTGTCACTTAACATGCACTAAAACAAATTAAAAGTCTGTGTTCTTTCTCTAATTTAGAAATAAAACTGCTACATGGATCGTACGTTCGTTAAAACGAGACGTCTGTTTCCTGCGGACTGGGACGAGGCAACGTGCTAAATAAACGAGACGGATATCTTAATTAGCATTCATTCTCTGTCAAACTGACCACCTAAAAATAACTCGTAAGGTGGGTCAATGAAAAGAGAAACTTCACTATCGTAGAAACTGTACTTAGAAGAAGATGCGTTATGCAAGCAATCCTTTATATTAATAGAATAACCGTTGGACACCCTCCATCGTCCGTTCATTCCTTAGTTTACTTTTACTACCATCGGTGACTATTTCGTAGCTCATTTACGCTTAAGCCCTCGTGAATCAGGGATGAACCCTTCCTCGTAAACGTGATTAGTTTAGCTGCTAATTTACTATAAAATTAAAATATTGAAGTCCAGGGATTTTTTTATTTTTGTAAGTATTTGCGGTAGAAAGGCACTATTCCTATTAGAATGCTAAGAACTATAGAATGATGGACTTAGGAACGTTCATGGGACGGCAATACGGGAACAGCGATGCTGACCCAGTTCCAGTGGAAGTGGAGAGCTTAGCAGTTCAATTTAAAAATGCGAACAAATGCTTTGAAACTGCTAGAGAGCCTGTTGAAGTTATGAATAACTTTAATATGAGTATTCCTCAGGGATCCATGTAAGTACAGTTGCTTGTAAAGGTTGAAAAATCCTTTAGAATTATGTTTCTTTGAGTTTAAAAATGTGGGTTTAGCTACAGCTTATTGGGATCCAGTGGGTGTGGAAAGACTACGGTTCTTTCCTGTATTGTGGGGCTACATAAATTAGATGCAGGTACGGTTACTGTGTTTGGTAGCGTTCCAGGCTCTTCGGAAAGTCAGATTCCGGGTCCTAGAGTTGGTTACATGCCACAGGTTAAGCTCAGTTTTATACCCCTGCATTTTTTCAATATATAGTATGAAAAAGTTTAAAAGTTTTTAATTTTAGGAACTATCGCTCTATGCAGAATTTTCTATCAGTGAAATATTTTACTATTTTGGAACAATATTTGCAATGAGCAGTTCCGAAATCAAGGAAAGTACAGACTTTTTAGTAAATTTTCTTGATTTACCTCCAGCTTCGAGAAGAATTACTACATTGAGGTATTTATTATTCGACATAGCTTTATAGAATAATCAGTCATGAGGGTGCTTTTAATAAACTATACTGTATCATTTTTTTAGTGGGGGTCAAAAACGTAGGGTATCATTGGCAGCAAGTCTTCTGCATAACCCTGAGTTGCTTATTTTGGATGAACCTGTAAGTAAATTACCTAAAAATGTGCCACAAGTTTGAGTGGAAATGTTTTAAGATATACTATTTTTTGTAATATTGCATAGACTGTGGGAGTGGATCCCTTACTTCGACAAAGGTGTCTTAAGTGTAGAAATATATGCATTTTCAAATTAAATTGCTAGAAAAATTGGTATATTTTGAATAAATTCCTTCAGTATATGGAAGTACTTGATCCTTCTTGTATCGAAGAGGAAAACAACCGTTCTTATTACAACCCATTATATTGAGGAAGCCAGGAATTCTCATATGGTATGTGTCGTATGTTACGCTTTTTATCTATTATATTTCATCAATCCTCATAAAAAGCTTTATGTCTTAATTAAATAAAGGTCGGACTTATGCGAAACGGGCGACTTTTAGTGGAGCAAGCTCCCGATTCGTTAATGAGACAATACAATGCAATTCTCTTGGAAGATATCGTTTTAAAACTGTGTGAGGAGGATTCAGAAAACTCAGTAAACTCTAGAAGATTCACAAAAGAAGCCATTGGAAATGGCAATGCTAGCTGTAGTAACATGAAAGAGAACTCCATTGTCTTTCAGAACTATTCAAGAACTCCAGAATATGATTCAAGCACCCTTGGGATTACTTCAGTCTCAATTAAGGATTATAAAAACAGACGGAGACAAAATCCTAACATTGCTAAAGAATATCATGGGACTTATAAACAAGATTTTAGTGCACCTTCTTCAGTAAATTCAGATTGCAGTGGATTTAACTGCAAGAAATCCGCTTATCGTCTTAAAGCTCTTGTTCTGAGAAATATATGTCAGAGCTTTAGGAATTTACCGTAAGTACGCGTACCGACGATTAGCGTTTAGACTTAGAGTGCAAAATCTGCAAATGCCAAGCCAATATCCAATTTTTGTTTTGCAGATATCTTTTGTTTGTTCTGTTTTTACCAGCGATACAAATGATATTCCTCTGCCTAACTATAGGGAATCCACCAAAATCTTTGAATATAGGAGTAATAAATCATGACACAAGTTTATGTAACTATACTTCGCAGTCTAAGGAGTGTTTTTCAGGAGATTTAAGTTGCATTTATTTAGATATGCTACCCAAAGACGCTATAAGACAGGTAAGGCTACATTCAATGAAGCAGAATTCGAAATTTTAAAACTTTACAGGATTTATAATAAAAAGTGTTGGTTGTTTGGTCCTCAGGTTGCCTTTAAAGAGGAGGCTGACGCTATTGAAGCAGTTCGAAAGGGTGAAACATGGGGGGTGATAACATTTCCTACCAACTATAGCGTTTTCATGATTGACCGATTTCTTAGCGGAAATGACGCTGATAACGTGTCTTTGGATGGCTCTACAATAAAACTGGACATGGATCTCTCAAGTAGCTGATAAGATTTCCTGAGGTCTTCAATGATATCTGCAGATATGGTGGTATTAAAAAAACGTGGGTTTCTTTTTTCAGACGTACAAATTGGAGTGTCTTTGAAGCAAGTTTTCTTTGACACTTTGCAACTTTATATGGCAAAGATTCTAAGAGATTGTGAATACGATCCTAAGATAAGTGAGCCACCAATTGAAGTAAGACTGATTTCAGCATTATCAAGTAAATATTTCAACTTTCAAAATTCAACGTATTTATGTTGGTTTTTGTCAGTATCGAGCTCCAATATATGGAGATAAAGATGCAAGTTTCCGGGAATTCACTGCTCCGAGCACTCTCTTAGGGTACTCTTAGTTTAGATATGCAATTCCAAGAAAATGTACCATGAATTTTGGAATTTCGTACTGAAAAATCCCCTAAAATGTATATTATTTCCTCCCATAGAATTCTATTCTTCTTTCCGATCTGTTCCAGTGCAATTAAAATCATTCTTGATAAAAAGCAAGGAACTTTAGACAGGGGAAAGGTTGCTGGAGTCAAAACTTGGGAAATGATGACATCCTTCTTTTTGACTGAAGGGACCGTCGTCCTAGTTCAATCTGGATTAAGTTTTGTTATCTTGGTCAACGTTTTCTCTATTGAAATCAAAGGTTCCGTTTTATTAGCTCTAAGTCTTGCGATTCTTGTTGGAGTTAGTGGACTATCTATGGGTATGTCGTATGCAATTGGGTATTATTTATTGCGAACATTTTTATAACATCTCAAGTGTACTTATTGCATTGGTTTCATTAGGTTTTCTATTCGCTACATTTTGCAACGATATTCTTGACGCAATTGTACTAGCTATGGGATGTTTCTTTCCAAATTTTCTGTTATCTGGTAAGAAGTTTGGAATACCGGGTTACTTTTATTGGTTTTCAAATTCAAAGCGTTTGTAACTTTTTCTTGGAAAATAACTGTTCAGGTATGATTTGGCCAATACAAGGGATGCCTTATGTATTGCAATGCATAAGCTACGTCCTTCCATGCACTCTTGCATGTGAATCAATTAGATCCATCGTAAGCAGAGGTTGGGGATTTACGCATCTCCATGTATGGCCTGGATTCGCTACAACAATTGCTTGGATATCTTTTTATTGGATTTTAAATGTTATTGTACAGCGGAAGATGTCCAGGAAGTAGAAATAAATTGTAAAATGTAAAGCACATAGCTTATTTCCGTGCGTTCATTCTGATTCAATTACCGGCAATTCATTTATTGACATCATTACAATACATTTACAATATTAGTCCAATCAATTGTTTTTGTATGCTACATTCAATAAAAATGCATTATTATGATGATCAGGATATGAGTCAGTAGTGTGCTTCTTTGTTTCAACAGATTCCTTTATTTAAAAGAAGGAGGTGCCGAAAATATTTTATAGTTTAATGATTTGATTATTTGTCAATCGATGAATAAAACAATGACATATTGATTTGGTTTACTTTTACTACCTACAAATAAATAAGCATCGTATTGTAATAATAAGTAAAAAAACAAATCGTTCATCTCTCCAGGTTATTTCAGGCCGCTTTTATGTTTTAGCAGAATTCTAAAAAGTTAACAGATTAAACATCCGCATTAGCTTTAGCTAGTAATCACTCCTTGACCACCAGTTTTATATGCTGCAGGGGTAAAAATTGCATAGAAATAAGAATGTATAAAACAAGCCATTAGTCCAACTATCGTCACTAAAACCTAGTATTAACTCTTCGCATATCTATTTATTTTTAATTGTCTGAAAAACCTGACGGATTATCTCAACAATGGCTGTCCGTTGTGGAAAGTTAGAATTTATTAAATCTTATTCCTTCGCATTATTAAGCGTTATATTAATTTTAAACACCATACAACCACAATGTACGGCTACAATTATTGGTAAGTTCTTCCCATATCTTGTAATAAAGGAAACGGAGGACTTCATGGAATGGAACTTATCATTGAATTCCATATAATCTAACTTATACTTGAATTAGTAAATCATTGAATTAAAATCTACTAGAAAATGGAGACTACGACTATGCAGATGCAGAAAAGTCCCGAAAGGAATCAACTCAACAGGGCGTTTGCTACCTTATAGACGTCCCTTACAAGGGGAATGTTCCGGAGTTCGACTGTACCACTTATACTGTGTGTGTTGAGGTGGATGTTGGCGTTTCACTTCGCTACCTAATGCACTGTCCCACAGGACATGATGGTCTACCCTTGTTTTATGACTACAAAAGTTGTCATTGCGAGGAACGAAGTAAAGCTGTTTGTTTCAACTTTAGAGACCCAATTAATGAGGGTAAGTCTAGGTGATACAGTTTAGATAAAGGTTAGATGGAGATGATAATTTATTGGGTTTACGACATTGATGTTTGTTTCTGGTATAGAGTACTTTACCTGTGCAGAGACAATAAAAAACAACCGTTCAGCTCTTGAATTTCTTCCCACAACTACAAAGTGGTTTGCAAACCCGAATAACGATGGCTGAAACTTGTACTCCTATATTTACTATTTGTTTTTGCTAATTTAGTTATTAATATTCTGTGTACATTGGATGAAACTTGTCATTAATTTGTGACGAGCATTTTCGCACGAAGTCCTGTTAACTTATCCGCAATTAAAAACAGTCGAAAGTAATTTTTAACGTTGAAAAACATTTTACTCATTGCCTGATCGTGATCATGGCTTAAAATTCATAGCATATTAGTAAACTGTGTGCGTGGTTTCATACGCTTCTCTGAGGAGAGTTACCCATAACAGTTTGAGTTGATGACTATAGTTTTTCTAGGCCATCGTAAAAATAGAAATTTTTTAATTTTATTATTGCAATAAAATGCAAGTAATTTACTTTTTTCTAACGATGTAACTTTACTGCGAGTCACGTCGTAATATTGGGCTTAGTACTATATTTTCTGGACAGTTTGAAGAAAAGCTACTGACAATAATGTGTCAATTATCATGTTCCTTACAAATCTGAAGCAAGCATTCAATCTGAAAACTCTGATTAAATGACGAGTTAGGTAGGATAATTCCATCCAACAAGGTTTTGTTTGATTTATTGCTCCTTCGTTGTTGCTGTTACCTAAAACATGGTCAAACTTGTGGAAATACGCTATATAAGCTTATAATAAATAATTAACACCAGATATACTTGGGGTTTTCCCGACTCAGGTAGGTACATCTATTTCATATGTATTTATTTATCTTACAACCTGTTCGACCAGATTTGATGAAATAAAAAATCATCCATCTACTTACCTTCTACTACCTTCCTTCATTTATATGCTTACTTCGGTACTTTAATAATTTAAGACGTGCACAATAGAAAAACGCATATAGAATACCATACAGACGTAGATCATCATTATGTCTTTGTACTTGCAAAATAAAAGTCTCGCAAAAACTTGTAGCTTAAGCTAGCCTTGAATGCCGTAGGTTTCGCTTGTAACCTGTTGCTGCATACTTCTCTAATCACTTTTCTTGCCTCACTTAAGTAGTTGCAATTAGACTGCTGAAAAGGCTACACTATACTAAAAAGCTTTACTCTTCACTATCATTCGTTTCTTGGAAGAATGGGATCTTGAGCTTTTTACTAGCTTCTCCATATACTCATCTCCTCCTAATCCTTGTTCTATTGGATTTATTGTGGATTCCAAGAAGCTGGTTGTTGATTGACTCAGTTATCAACCTTTGTAGTGCTGTTACGGAAGGAAGTTGGAGTACACTTTGGTTTTAGCGTTTAAGTATTTAGAAGTTTTAGGATTTTAAGGGTATCCGTGAGATTCTGTGATATAAATAGAATAGTGGAATATTCATAGAGTCTGGAATCATGTCCAATTTAAGGTAAGGCGTCTGAAATTATTAATGATAGAAAATGCAATCTTCAGTGGGTTTAAAGGGATGTGTTCTTGCAGGTATGACAATGGGGGTTTCGACTCAGGTCCCGAGGACTTAAATATGACTCAGTTGAAGAGGAACAGTGTCACTGCAGTATCCCCTACAGATATGATCGTAAACGATACCAAGAATGGTCACGTTAACAAAGCCGTTATGGTGAAGAAGGCTATGAAAACTTATTCTGGAGCTAACCGTCCAGTTTTGAATAATTTTAATATGACAGTTGAAGAGGGGACTATGTAAGACCTTAACTATTTATGGGATATTTTTCTAACAAAACATCCTGGATCAAGTCACAAAAATGATATTCTATGAACTCTCAAGGTTTTAATCAGGAATTTTAGGCTGGTTTTACTAATTGCAGTTACAGTTTATTGGGCTCAAGTGGATGTGGCAAGACCACAATCCTTTCTTGTATTGTTGGTCTCCGTAAGATTGATGGGGGTAAAATTTACGTGTTTGGTGCCCAACCGGGTACGAAGGAGAGTGGTGTTCCAGGACGAAGAGTTGGTTACATGCCTCAAGTATGCCGTTAATTAAACAAGAAACATCTTAAATACTATTTTCATAAAAATTATGACCAGAAATGAAAACAAAACTGACATTGTCGTTTTGAACCTTAAAGGATATCTGTCTCTACCCCGAATTCACAATCAAAGAGGCACTCCAGTATTTTGGTATCATTTACGGCTTGACAAACGCTGAGATTGATGAGAAGCAAGACTTCCTCATTAAATTTCTGGACCTTCCTCCAAGGGATAGGACCGTGGGAACGTTGAGGTAGAATTGCCTTAATTTTAATCCATATAAGATAGGCATATACCTACTTTACTCGGAAGTTAATTAACTAACAGTCTATTCCATTGTTATTTTTTAAAGTGGAGGACAAAAGCGACGTGTATCTTTTGCCTGTGCTTTAATTCATGAACCTCAACTATTAATCCTGGATGAGCCGGTAATTACTTTATCTAAAATGTAGTTATCGCTTATCGTTTTAAAATCGTAAATGACACCTTGATTTCCTTTCCAGACTGTTGGAGTAGATCCTCTTCTGCGAGAAAAGTAAGTTTATTAGTTTCCGTAATTCCACTCAAGTTCATAAATAACTCAAGGAAATGATTGAACTTTATTAACTCCTGAAGCATTCTTTTACGGCATCCTTAATCCAATTTATATAAGGCAATCCTCTCACACTTTCATTTCCAATACGAATCAATTTCAAGTTTGATTGACGCATAAGGAAAATATAAAGATAGATTGACGGAAAGATAAATTAATTTCCTCTTGTATAAGGAATTAATTATGGGTCTACAACCGTCATAGTCGGGTTTAGTTTATAACTAATTAATTTCAATATAATATATCATAACACATTTTTGATTATGATCGAGCTAAATACACCATTCCCAATGCCAACCTCTTGATTGTAAGCTCCTGGGAAAAACAGCATATCTTTATAAACATTAAGTACATAAAGCAACCATTCCTACGAGTTTTCTAGACTCTTACATTATCTTTTTGAAGTTCTCATGCACTTTATATTAATTTTTCCTTACTGCAATAATTACAAGGATCCATGGTCAAAGTTAAAACTACTTCCACCGCATTCGCATTATCCTTACTTAACTTACGCATATTTATAATGAAAAGCTTCAACCGCAATTCCTACCTTATCATAATAATATTATGAAGTGAGAATTGAGTTGGAAAAGGAAACTAAATGATATATTAACTTTTTGCTTTACTTTATAGTATCTGGAATTACCTCTGTGAACTGGTTTCTACACAAAGGACCACAGTAATTATCACAACTCACTATATTGAAGAAGCTAGACAGTCTCATAAGGTATGGATTGATCAGATATATTATTTCAATTAATATTGCTATTTCCTTCCTTCCATTAACAACTTTTCTGCTACTGTTTTCCGTTGTTTTCCGTCAACTTGCAATTTTTATGCCAAGTTGACCTTCCAAGCTCAATATTTGTAGTGTTAGATTTGCATGACGAGTATTTACACAGTTTGTTATCACCCAACTACTCTGTCCATTTATGGCTTGCCTTTTCCTGCATTTAGCTTTATAAACATGAATGAACCACAAACCAGGCAAAATATGCACTTATCTGTCTATTATAAGTATGACGAAAGGGAATGAGTATCTAGGTGGAAATAGCATAACAATAAATTTTTTATGATGGCAAAAATCGTTAGGTTGGCTTGATGCGAAATGGCAGACTGTTGACTGAAAAATCTCCAGACGCTTTGCTTCGCGAACATCAAGCAACTCTGTTGGAGGACATTGTACTGAAACTGTGCAAAAATGACAATATGGCGCTCCAAAATACATCGCGACCCGATGACGTCGTGGCCCAAGCTATCGATGAAATATCATTCCAGTCTAAGAGGAGACTTTCCGTGGCTCAAGGTCCAGGCGGAGCTAATGGAGCTCATCCACATAAGTTGGAGAAAAGTTTATCAAGCATGTCCGTCCTTTCGAATAGATCGGCTATTTACAACAGAAAAATGTCAGTAATTGAAAATGTCCAGGATGAGCTATGGATGAGTGCTTACAGGCTCAAGGCTTTGATTATGAGGAACACGGTCCTTCTCATGAGAAACGTTAAGTAAGAACCTTATAACCTTTACAGCAGCTTACAGTCTGTTAAGTTGTTGGCGTAGGATACTCGTAAACTACGTATTGCCTAAATTTTATTGGGAAGATGATTGGCTACTGATTTAGATTATTTTCATCACGTTATTAACCAGTTTAGTATGCCAGCTAGATAAAGTTTGGTAAATTGAGAAAAAAGTTGTTCTTGGTATACTGCTTTGTTTGGAGAAGGTAAAATGATAAGATTAACAATTGCATGTTTTTTTCTTGGACAGATTCCTTCTCTTCATCTTGGCCTTGCCTTGCTTACAAATGATCAACACTTGCTTAACTATTGGAAATGATCCTACAGACTTGAAAGTCGGAGTTGTTAATATGGATTCGACATGCGGTAATTATACCAGGGGATGCGAGGCCGAGTTTCTGAGTTGTAGGTATTTGGACTTGCTGCCGAATAAAACGCTGACTTTGGTAAGGCTTATGCAATGCAAGGATAAAGTCAGCATATAAATTGATTAAGATGGGTTTCATCAAGGTTAATGCTATTTTGCAGATTAATTTCGAAACGGAAAACGAAGCTTTATTAGAAGTGCAAAAAGGAGATCTATGGGGCTTCATTAGTTTCCCACAGAATTACTCGCAAGCTATTTATGACCGGGTTATAAGTGGAGGCGATCCTACAAACGAGACGCTTGAAGGATCCCTTATTTCTTTTGAAATGGATATGACAAGTGAGATTTTAACTAGTAGTTTCCCCAGGTTTATTGCTAATTTTGTGGAGATTTACGAAAGGAAAGAGGAATGATTTAGTTATTATATTATAATTATAGTAATAGTATAGTAATAATAGTAATTGGTATGAATCGCTAGGCAAGCAAATTGCTGAAACAATTAGGACGGAATTTTTCTTCACTTATCAAAAGTATGTGATGGATCTGTACAAGGAGTGTGACTTTGACCCACGTGTTGGGAAAATACCTTTGGATGTACGTTTTTAATGATATTTTATTTTAGAATTTCAATTCCATAATAAAGCTCTGTTAATTAATCAATTGAAAATACTTGCAGTTTTTGGAACCCGTTTATGGAACTGTTAACACCAATTTCCGAGAGTTTATCGCTCCTAGCTCAATTTTAGCGTAAGTTAAATTTTTATCAGTGAATACATACCGATGGAAATGTTACAATAGGTTTGATTTTATGTACTTTTCTACTGATTACAACAGAATCTTGTTCTTCTTCCCTCTGATCTCTGGAGCTGTTTCGTACATTTCGGACAAAAAGAATGGAACACTGGACAGAACGCTTGTGGCTGGAGTACAAACAGTGGAAATCTTAGCCGCATACTTCGTCACTGAAGGAATGGTCCTTTTGATTCAAACTGTTTTAATCTTTCTAATCATGACATTGGTATTCAACATAACAATACATGGCCCAATATTTTGGGCCTTTGTCCTTTCTGCTTTAATTGGATTCAGTGGATTATCATTGGGTACGACGGAGTTACCAATCTTTCTTAATGACGTTTTCCATGTTTCTAAACCTGTTATTAACTTTTTACCATTTCTATAGGCTTTATGATCTCCACAATGTGTACTGAGGAGGTTCAAGCTGTGCTACTGGCTCTTGGAACTTATTTCCCTAACATGTTACTCGCTGGTAAGCCTTGAATAAATAGGGCTTTCATATTCATTTATAGTAATTAATTATATGCTGGAATAGTAACTAATGGCCTTATCCTTTCTAAAATTAGGTATGGTTTGGCCTCTGGAAGGTATTCCTATATTCCTGCAGTATGTCGCATACCTAGTTCCGTGTAACTTGGCTTGCGAAGCGATGAGATCAATGGTCACCCGAGGTTGGGGCATCCTTCATCCTAGAGTTTGGCCTGGTTTTGCATCAACAATTGCTTGGATTTGTGTTTACTGGATTCTTACAATTATCATTCACAGAACTATTGCCAAAAAATGAGCTTCTATATAATTAATTGTATGTAAATGTTCCTCTTTTTCCAACGCTTTATTATTCCTCAACGAGACTACTACTTTAGACTAGACAACAACATGAGCTGGATAGTGATTTACTATTCATTACTACATGAGAGTATTACATCGGTTGTTATTAAATAAAAATGAAATTAATAAATCAACCTTGACGTACGTAAACTACCTTACTACGCAATTACCTAGTCTAACAAGTGTATAGTCATGAAAAAGCTTGCATTACACTGCATTAATTAGCCAGAAAGAGAAAAACAAATAGTTTTTTTCCTTTTCAGATTATACATTCAAATTCACGAAAATCTAGACATTTTACAAAGTTTCCCATGAAAACTGAAAACCTTTAAACTGGGTTGAAGTATCTGATCGAAAAACAACAATAAATGTTCCATCGCTGCTCTGCAAGGACTCTCCATTATATGTTTGCTGCTGGTCACAGTACCTGAGAAGTAAAAATGTAAAGATAAAGAATTCTAAACAGAAATTTAAACAGGTTTTGTTTTAAAATGCACTTTGTTTTGGTAAAGACTCGACTTATTGCTTAATAATAAAAGAATACACGGGATCATACTTCTTAGACAGAGCATACGAAGCCATAACACTTCCGAAGAAGTTGACAGAGTCATAGTCACATCCCTCTTCTTTCTCCAGATCCGTGTACCGAAGGTAAGTTTTTAGCAATTTAGTCGCAGGGGGATTTATAGCAAAAGTTGTAATTTCATTGGGTTGATACAAGATGTTCTTATCATCAGGGTAGTTAAGATGTCCAACAGGCTCCTTAAGGTGATAATGCTTGTATCTGATGGAATTAGGTAGGTCTGCAAAACTGGTATTTCCAGCACCTTTAAACTTTAACAGAAAGCCATTTCCAGTAATGGATGAATCCGTATAGAAGGTAATGAAGAGGAGTGGTCCTCGGAAAGTGTGAGCTGCTCGATTACCGTGCTCGCTTAAAGTTACACACAGTTTCATGAAGTTCATTTATGCAAGAACCATATTAGACATGTGGCAGCATATTGACGATGAGGTACTTAATCCTTAAAAAAAGTGTTTACATGCGTGAGCTGGTAACTAAAGACCCTGGCAGCTCATCAGCAAACTCGGTAACAGTGATGAAGTCACTATTACTCGAATTTTGAAACCCATCCTCAAGCAACTGCAAAACAACTCTTGATCTACGATTAGCCCTAATTGTCCAAATGCATCGTTCATTGTTCAAGTAGGGTTGTCTGAATTTGTATGACACTAGTCCACCTTCTGAAACTAGAACTCCTCCGCACCCTTCGGCTAAAATATATGTTTATTACCATGATAGTTCACCCAAAATACAAGAGTCCCTTACTTAAAACTGAACCTTGAAAAGTCTCCATCCATATACAATTTAAAATATAAACACTCACTTTGTTCATTCCAGCGAGGTCCAACTATTCAAGCAGTCACAGTGAAGTTGCATGCATAAAATAAATAAAAATTAGAACGGGCTTGCATGGCATGTCAGTAAATTCTATGTATTACTCAAAATAAAGTAATTTAAAGGGAGGATCCCTAACAATACCATATATTTATTTAACCCACCTATGCTGTTTGCTTCGGAAATCTATAAAGAGGAAATATTTAATAAACATTCAATTCAATTACTCATAATAACATAAGATAAAGTCAGATAAAGGTAAATCTTTTATTGCGAAGGGTTATTATTATTGATTTTTTTTATTCGTATGGCCGTCTCGTGCAGGTAAATGCAGTAATTCATTTACCTATGCAAACACGCACAGTTCTATATAAATTCCTCCTTTTACTGGCTGCTACTGAATTGGGATGGTAAACATATATCATAGTATTATCCACATTACCTTATCATTATTGGCTTGAACAAGCTTATCCAATGAAGTTATAGCTTTCTGATTGTATCGAGTTCTCACTTCATTCATTCGAATATCCTGGGAAGCGTTTTGAATCTAAGTTGAGTATTTTAAGTAAAAAAAAAAGAAATTAAATTGACATGTCATTTCTTGTTAAATCAACTAGGAATTCCACCCAAGAGTAGGTTAGTAGTAGTAATTGATACAAAGTGTGATGAGTTTAAATTAAGGGTAAAGAAATGCCAACAAAAGCTATCATTATAAATCATAATCATTGGCAATTCTCATCCAAGAACAATATTAATCTACTATAGGAAGAATTTTCATACCGAGGAATAAATTTCATCCAGTTTTTTTCCAGTGACTTTCAACTGCTCTCCAGTCTGGTTTTGATTATTACGCAAATGCATGGATAATGTTGCAATCTATGTGGAACGGATTGAAAACAGGGAGATAATACATGTTTATGAATCTATTTTTTCCGACTTAAATTGTATGACTAACTGGAAGATGCACAAAAAAATAATACAAATCCCCAATACCAGAATTGTGCCTATGAAATGCTAATTTTTCTTACATGCCCTTCCATTCGATTCTTATTTGTAATTAAGTCACGTTCCAGCTCTGTTGTCCGACTAGCTTGCGTCTCAAAGGTGGTATTTAGTGAGTATATCTGATGGAAATTGAAGAAAAATAAATCATAAAATACTATACATTTCCTATTTTCAGTGCCAATTTAAGTTGTTCATCATCCGACTTGTTCAAATCAATCCAACAAGTATATCAATAAGAACAAATAGAAGATTAAAATTGATCATCCTTGTCCTTACTTTAGTATACAGCTCTTTTAAAGTGGCATTACTTTTTTCAGAGCTTTTGTTCTGAGCATTTTCCACATTAGAGATCAAT
This sequence comes from Hydroisotoma schaefferi, assembly GCA_034682405.1. NCBI lineage: Eukaryota > Metazoa > Arthropoda > Collembola > Entomobryomorpha > Isotomidae > Hydroisotoma > Hydroisotoma schaefferi. The sequence goes on along the minus strand of JAQFZX010000051.1, from coordinate 50,458 downwards.
TTCATCACCTCCATAATCTAGAGGTTTATATGTTGAGCATAAAATATTACAGTAAATGGAACAGCAATTTCAACCTACGGACATACTAGTAATTAGTCCTTAATTTACTCTACCTTTTGTTCTAGCTTATTAAGTTTTTGCTGAACTTTTTCTTGAGAAGACGTGTCTGAAATTGTTGGAGGTTGTTGAGGAAGGCTCTTGTGCTGTTCTTTTGCATGATGAAAGTTTGATTCTACCAATGACTGAAATAATTTCTGTTCAGAATGGAAGTTAAACTTACTGATATGGGAAAACATATTTTTTTATGCTTTATTTGTGCCATTCGTTTAGAAATTACAGATTTCAGCAGATCCTTATCAAAGTCATGGACTGTTTGGAAACGGTTTTTGTTTTGTCGCTTTACTGAAAAGGTTAAACAAGATGAGTAAGCTTGTAAACTGCATGCTAGAGCTACCTTAAAATTCATTTCAAATTTACATTGATATGTAAAAGTCTCTTGCACGTCTTCCATATAATCTTTGGGTTCGTAAGTGGATGGGGCTGTGTTATTATTACCATTGGGATATAACATTTCAACACTGTCGGTTTCATTTTCGGTTGGAATTACTCTGTTTTTTTAATTGAAATTTCAATAAATTGATACACAATCGTCCTCGACTTTAATATACTGACTTACCTGATAGCAATTGGAATGGGGAAGTTGCCGTGTTCAGTTTTATTATTAAAAGTGTCCTTGCTCGAGGTACTTGCACTCGTTGCGTTTCTTTCCTCGAATACATTTCCAACGGAGATATGAATATATTTCTGTGTAGCATTTGAAGATTGAGCTTTGGGAAGGAGCGTCTCTTGACTTATTGGCTTTGCCAGGGATTTCCGTTCCGTTCCGATTACTTTTAGGGTTTCATTACTGGATTTGGAAGATGTCAATGAAGACAATAGTAAAACTGCAAAGAATGTGTTGATGATGGTTGACGGGAATTTGTACATTTTTGACTTAACCTTAAGTTGGAATGGAAGTAACTGATCGGCAGAAAAAAAAATTATTCTTTGTTTCAAACGATCTAATCTCAAGCATTCTGTTTTGAACACTCGCTAAAAAAGCCAACTTGTCTTTCGCAAAAGATCATCAACGTCTTCGACCTTTAATCCTGTCATGTCATAATGCTAAACCGAAGCTAATCCTTGATTAATCTTTAAAGGGTCGTTGTCTTATAAAAATCCAATTTATTATTAATATTTCATGCCATCTGTGTACCACAATTGTCTAGTCAATTCATGCGTTCTGGATGGCAGGACAATAATTATGCAAACACACAGATACTTTGAAACGAAAGTAATCCCAGACAAATTGCTTTTATGATGAATGTGCAGCAGTAATACTTTATTTATTTAGTAATCTACAACAAACAACAATTTATAGGTATCGAGAGAAGTGATTAAATGGCTAAGCATATTTATCAGGAAACTAAAAGCTACTTATAAAACTGATTAAAATATACAATATGAGCTTAAAGTATAAGACAAAAGCAAGTTTGGCATATTTTTGCTATGTGGGAAAATTTCTCATTAGGAACTTATTCCACTTCTTCGCTAATGGTATTCTTTATGGAACTAAATTGTTCTTTATATTTAGTACGTAATTCTTCACCCGATAAATGTAGCACTACTTGTTTCTGATCTTGTGGACGATAGCAGTTAAAATCCAGCAAAAGACACTCCAAGCAAACAAGACAGCGAAACCAGGCCACACGTGGGAATGTGTAAATCCCCATCCTCGACTTACAATTGATCTTATCGCCTCTGTTGCAAAAGTACATGGTAGGGAGTGGCTTATAACGGACATTACAATGTTTATTCCTTCAAGTGGCCAAATGATCCCTATATCAAGTTTTAAAAGTTAATTGTATGATATAAAAAATAGAGAATCGCCAGATCAGAAGAAAGCCAAAAATGAATGAACAAAAGGGATGTAGGGTTTACCTGACAAAATCATAATTGGGGCGTACAGACCAAGAGCAATTATAACGGCTTCCATTTCCTCGTCCATTAGCATAGCAATTAGAAATCCTAAGTAATCACCATATTATCAACTTCTCATTCATTGTAATTATGTTTTTTCCTGTAACTTTTTGTCTTTATCCCCTCGCGAAGATCTTACCCATTGAAAGCCCAGCAAGACCCGTCATTAAACAAAGCAAAATAAAGAGGAACGTTGAGCCCAAAATGATCAAATTAAATCCATAAACTAGAATGAGGAAGGATATAATGGTTTGGAAAACGATGAGAGATCCTTCAGTGACCATGAAGGCTGCTAAGACCTCAAAAGTTTGAACTCCAGCTACTTTAGAACGGTCAAGGGTACCTTGCTTCTTGTCTTGAATGTATGCAATCCCACTGGATGCCAATGGAACAAAGAAGAGTACCCTGAGAAATTGGCATGGATCAAAAGGTTAAAAAATGTACTTTAATCAAGTAATAAGATCGTTTAAACTGCAAAAATGTATTGCAATTAATTACGACTAATCAAGCATGTATTTTCCTTACAAGAGTAATTCAGCTGGAACGATGTATTCTTGATAACCAGTTTCTAACGAGCCGTAGATTGGAGTTTTGTACTGTGAAAATAGTAAAAAACAATTCATGAGAAGTTACGTATTGCGTAAACTTACTTCTACCGGGATTTAATAGATAAAAAAATCTTAAATGCATGCAGTGCTTTGATTTACTTGTATGGGCAAGTCCGCCGCTCTAGGGCTTTGGTCACAGTCCACTGCAGCGTTTAAGATGAAGGTTTGGAAGTTTTCGTAGAAAAGTTTGGTCAATAGGGCACCAGCCAAGTAATCTAATGTAAATGTAAAGGGAACGTGATTATTGCAGATGTATATGTTTTGCTACTGTAACATTTTTTTACTAAGCAAAGAAGCTTACGAGACATGTCCATTTTAAAGCTGATTGTTGTTCCATCAATAGTTTCATTTGTAGCGTAGTTTCTGCTCAAAGCTCTGTCTCCCATGTGGTGAGAAAAATTGTTCGGAACTGACATGTATCCCCAAATGTTTCCAAGCTTTATTTCTTCAAGTCCTTCTTCTTCAGACATGACTCTTCTCTGCGAATAAGTTAATCAAAGGGTTAATTTTGTGGATAAAAATGCTATTTAACACAGGAAATAAAAACGGTTGCCCCAATCAGCTTACCATATTTATAAATTCTCTATCACCAGAAAGCAAGTTGACATATTTACAACTAAGTCCAGGGGAGAGACAGCCCTCTTGATGGGGACAAATATTCGTTTCATTCCAAACCGGAACTTCATTATTTACCAGACCAAACTTCATATTTTTAGGGTCATATCCAATGACGAAGTTTGAAATTACAATTTGAACTGCAGGAATGAACATTACTCCAATGAAGAATCTGAAATTAGAAGCAGTCGTTTCATAAAATGAGTATAATTGGGGAAATAATTGGAAAAAAATGCCTACACTCAAGGTTTCTTACAAGTAGTTCCTAAAGAAGGAGACATAATTCCTAATAATCAATGCTCTAATCCTATCAGTTTTATCGCTAAAGTCATCATTAGCCATCTCAACGATTTCGGCCACAGACTGTCTCCTTTTGAAAATAGATGAATGATGTTGTCCCATGTTCTCTTCGGTAAATCTTCGTTTAAATTTTAGCCCAACGATGGGACTCCTATCTCCAGCAATTGCTGGGATTGTTGGCTTATTTGCTAAGTTTTTCTTCCCAGTGTAGAAGGAGAGGGCTGATAAAGTTTGGGATACTTCGTCGGAAGGATCACCCTCAGGTATAAGTCCCATATTGTCCTTTTTACACAGTTTTAGGACAATATCTTCAAGTAGCTCGGCATTGTGTTCCTCAAGGAGAGCATTCGGAGCTTTTTCGGTCAAAAGCCGTCCATTCCGCATAAGACCAACCTTAAAATTATTTTGGGATTTTTTGCATAGAACTCAATAACTACAAATTTCTAATATCTTGGTAATTTTTGTAAAAACGTCCTTACTGTATGAGCCTGTCTAGCTTCCTCAATATAATGGGTGGTTACAATGACAGTGGTCTTCTTTGTTTTAACAAGGTTTACAAGATGTTCCCATATCCTATTAAAAAATATGAAATGAAATGTTCAGTTCAGTTGAATGATTATAGTCCAAACTACAACAGCATTTTCTAAATATTTGATCAAAAATTACTTTTCTCGGACTAAAGGATCCACTCCGACGGTTGGTTCATCCAAAATTAAAAGTTCAGGCTGATGGACCAACGCCACAGCGAGAGATGTTCTTCGTTGTTGACCACCGCTGAAGATTTTATGATAAAAATAATTTTTTTTTGCATTTTTTCAAAACTTTTTTGCAGCATTTTAAACTCAAATATGCTTGTTAGTACCTAAGTGACCCGATTATTCTATCACTTTCGGGAAGGTCAAGAAATGACATAAGATATTCCAATCGCTTGGAAATTTCCTCTTGCGTTAGACCATAAATTCTTCCATAATACTGCAGTATTTCTTTAATTGTGAATTGAGGGTACAGTGCAATTTCCTACAACGATTAGAAGGTCCTTTTTACTCCTTCGGGAAATAATGTAATATAAGTAAAAACATTTAGCTAAAAACATAGCTGATACCTGCGGCATATATCCAATTCTTCTTCCGGGTATCCCACTTTCCCTAGTTCCGGGCTTTGCACCACATACTAAGATATCCCCCTCGTCTAACTTTCTCAGACCAACGATACAGGATAGGATCGTAGTTTTTCTAATAATTAAGAGAAACCATAAAGTTCTTACATGCTTTGCTTATTCATATCCAAAAGATTTTCTCACTAACTGAACTCTTACCCGCAGCCACTAGCTCCCAGTAAGCCATAGCTATAATTGCAAGAAAATATTTCAATGAAATATTCTACACTGTTGTATTTTTCTTTAAAATACTATTTTTAGCATTAAAAAACATCAAAATCATACATAGTCCCTCGTGGAACCATCATATTATAGTTGTTCAATATAGGAGCCCTATTTCCATAAGCCTTTTTCGCATTCTGAACATGGACCCCGGCAATAACCTGAGGACGGTTGTTAGTTAATATGGCACGTGGAGTCGTTGTCGCTGGGATACTTAAGCTTACATGATGACCCGTTGGGTTCCTAAGCATTTTATGAAATAAAATAATAGTTAACTTTATCAATAAAAACTCCGAATTTCCTTTATATTCCTAGCATATCGTTCAGTAGGTAAACTTAGGCTCACCTGTCAACAGGTCCTACTTCCATTTTAAGAAGTACTCTATTGATTAACTTTAACTAGACACAAGAAGACAAATCACCCATAAATTATCACAAAATCATTAGATTCGTTGTCTCCAAATTCGTATAGCTAAATATTAAAGAGCCTATAATGTTCCTTGTTGTTTTTTCTCAAATTACTATGTGTAACGACTCCAGTGGAACTCCGACAGGTTAACTTGAACTACAAAAGCCTAATCTTGAACTAAGTCTTTTGCATGGATTACACTAAACGCATGAAAAATGCAAAAGCTCTCTCAACTTGTTACCTAAGCCTAAAATTTCCTACCCGTAGTAAAAACAGGCATACAAAGAGTTCCATCTTAGTACTGCTTATAAGTAATGGAATATAATGTATAATTTCTTCCACCCCTTCTAGTTTCTTAGCAGTTTACTTGGGTCGTCCTCACGGTATTATAATCTAGTTTTTCATAAACAATTCCAAGCCAATTTCAATGCAAGGTTGCTTTCATGCATTTCATACTTTATAATCATCCTCCGTCTCCTTCGTAATAAGTGCTTCATGAACAACAATAATAAGCTAGAATCAGTACAAGTTTTTTCATTGCTTTTACCAACCAAACCAACGTCATACATGTAGCATTGTTACGTGGAAGAATTGCAAAAATTGAGTGTTAAACACAAAAGAAAGCAGGGATGTAAAGCACAGTAGATGCTGAGCTGGTACCCCTTTTTATTACCTAAGACGGCTCATTGGGTTATCCAGACCGGTTATTGCTAATAAATATAATGGAGCGCTTCATCATTGAACTTTTTTTCAGTATATGTACGTCTCACGTCTGTAAAAACAGTAGCAAATATACTTACATGCTATTTATTATACAAAAAATATCATTTTATCTGCATGTATATATTAACATTAGTTATACTTTCAAAATTATCTAGTATTCTCTCTCTCTGCTACACTGCTACTAATCTCTTGGGGTTCTGAGTAGACTCAATGGACATAATTCACGTTGATGATTAGTTTTTCGACCCTGTCGTAAACAGAAATCCCTGAATCAGTAGACCCTTAACCAGTGTGACTATACATAAGCTATGCTGCAAAGATCTTGTTCAAAATGGATGATATAAAATATCCAATGGAAGTCAAAGTGTAATATAATTTATTGAAAGAGTAGCCAAGTAGGTTTTTGTACTACAATATTATTGGCGTCGTTCATAAACCTGAGGGAACCCAGGGCCAGGGAGAACCAGTTTTCTGTCTTTACAATAAAAACTGGATAGCGTTGTGTAAATGATAATCGATCTTCAAGAAAGGACGTGATCGGTAGATAACTTGATTTCAGAGCATATTCTTCAATCGCCAATAAAAACTATACAATAAACATGTATGTATAGAAGGAGCAAGGAGGCATTGCAATTGGTAAAATAACTGATTTGCTCTTATTTTAAAGGAAAGGGTAGTAAGTAAGCTTATAGAATTTGAGCAAAGCGAAAAAAGCGAAGCTACAAGCAGATGCGTACATTATTTTGGAATCTACCTCAATTATCGTAGTATTAGGGAAGGGAAGGCACTTTATAAATGACGTAGATGGAGAGATTTTTATAATTACTGTGAACTTGATACATTTGAAGGAAAAGATTGGTTCAAGGACCACACAATTGTAATCACTAAAGTTCCAGATAAAATATGAAAATAAAAACCTATAAAGCAAGAGATATTCCTGTTCCTATTAATTGCATATTTAATAAACAAGGAAGTAGATTACAAAGAGCAAGAGCAGCTTTCATTTGACTACATTTATATTTTTATTTTTATTAAATTTTGCGTTTGACAAGCTGGAGACTCTTAATGTATTTCATGCTGCTTCAAATAATGGTGTCATTGTAAAATTTGATTACTTGGTAAATACTTCAAGTCCATTACGTTAAAGTACTCTTTCACCTAGTAATTGGTATTAAACTCGCCTTGCCTATCTAACATAATTCCCACATTTAGAGCCGTTTTCGAGTTGTTTAATGCTGATACTCCATTTAGATTGAGGTTCTATAGCCCATGTTAGGTAAACTAATTGCAGTTGATGGGTAATTTTGCTAATGATTTTAAGCGCCTGCAACGTACTCAACAGAACAACTTCAAGAAGGGTGTCATCAAATTGGATGGTTGAAGGGAATTAATTTAACTAGAGCCATTTAATAATTTTATCCAGCATAAGAACCTTCTGATGCGATGGCTTATCACGGCTTTCAACCTTCATCGTCTCTTTAACTCATGAGAATTTCTGTCTAGTGAGATGACGTTAGATTTTAATCATGAATTAAATTATCCTCATTGATTTAATCGGATTGCTTGAAATCCAAGGTTTAAAGAAATTGCAAGACTCAAGTGAATGATTCAATACAAAACAATTGGTAATATAGTAATTATAAATTGAATATGTACAGAAAAGAAACCATTTTCTATGTAAATTCATAGAACTTGAAGTGTTGAGAGTAAAATATATCACTCATCTAACCGAAACAGCCTTAACCTTAGATAACCAAATAAAGTAATTAATAATGTAAAGTAAGGCAACTAACTCCTGTATTTACGATAGCATGCAACACCTTCGTGGGAATAATGATTCAACGTGTGATGTTTGATGTAGGAGGCTGAGCTGGATAAATTACTTAATTCAATGCTGCAGATAATAGCATAGTTGAGTGTAAAGGATAGTTAATTGCAATTTTGGAGTACCAAGCTATTTACAACATGTGAGAATTCCGTGTAGTGATACAAAGTAGTGCTGTTTGGTAATATTGATTTTTTTGCCGTAATAAAACAGAAGACCGTTCCCAGGAAGGACGTGAGCATATATTTTAATTACAATTACAATTGTTAGGTCAGTCTTAAGATGCATTAATTCAGAAGCTCTTGTGAAATTATTACACACATTTGTCCTGCCGATTAAATTCGTAATCTGCATGGAATTTGAAATAATTTTATTTTGAATGGACTAATACTTGACCAAAGCTTATTTTGCACAAGTACTACTTACAAGCTTCCCTGCTTAAGCGAGTGACTTGTTGCTTGGTTGTTTTTCTGTAGATTAGGATATTAATTTGAAATAAACTTCCTGCTTTATGTATGAGGCAAATTAAAGTAATCAGTATGCGTACCTATTTTACTTATGATTGATTGCTTTTGGAGAATGTATGTAACCTCATGGAATAAATTGGAAGGTTAGTTAAGGAGAGTAATCAAGTTGGAATTATTAGCTGCTCCATAATTATTAGAGGAAGTTTAATTGATGCATGTCTTTGCTTTGGACTACCTACCTACTCGACAATTATCATTTTTTAATATCATTGGCTACCAACTTAATATTTACGGTCACGGTAGGGTTGGAGTTTTGCTGGAAATGTAATTTTTAATATGAGCCTGCATTCCAATAATTTATATGATCTCACAAAAATGTTCCTATCGAAATAGGGTATTATGGGAAAACCGTCAGTTTTTATAGAATATGAAAATTTGTATTATTTCAGCTACTAGTAGTTTAACGAATTCTTTACGGCAGTTCTAAGTTAAGAGCTATTTATTTATTTATTTGAAGATCATGCAACTCAATGTAACTCAACAACAACTTATAAACCCTAAAGATCTCAATGTGTAGAAGGTAGCAGGTTTACAACGTTTATTTCCTCAGCCGATGAACTACTAAACAAATTAAGATTATGGCAACGGTCCACGTAGAAACTATGACAAATCCTGGCCAAACTTGAGGGTGTAACAGACCCCAGCCTCTGTTACTGATTCCCCTCATGGAGTGAGTTGGTAATGTGGTTGGTAACAACTCACAGATTGTTCGAGCCCATCCGACTAGACCTTCTATTGGCCAAGTTCCTCCTAAAAGTTTCAATTGATTTAGATTATGGCTCTATGATAACCTAATTAATTGGAAAGACTTGAAAACTTGTTAATAATTACCAGAGCTGACCAAAATAGGCAAATAAAGTCCCAAGATGCAGACAAGAGCTTCTAATTCATGGTTACACAGAGTTCCAAAAAGTATTCCTGGAAAATGACAAACTTTTGTGATTTTTAGACAGAATATGTAACTCCACTTGAGTAGGATTTTTCTTACCAAATGATAAACCACAAAATCCTTGCAACAAGGAGAGTAAGAAGGCCAGACCAAACGAGCCAATGATATTAAAATTGAAAACGAATAAGAGAACCATGAACATAATTGACAACTCTAGAAGAATCATAGTCCCTTCTGTTATGATAAGGGCTATGATAAAGTGAATAAAAGAGACACCAGCAACCATTGTTCGGTCAAGCGTTCCTGCTTTTTTGTCCCAGACCATCGTCACCGCGTTGACCATCGGGAGGAGAAAGATTGTCCTTTATAATTAATTTAAAGATAATTTATTGCCAAGAACCAAGTTGTAATAATACATTTTAAAACTTCGGAAACTTACAGAATGATTTGACCTGGCTGCAAAAACTCCTTAGAGCCTCCATCCAAAGATCCGTAAATCGCTTTATACTGCAAAAATTCATTTTATTTTGCCTTTAATTAAAAAATCAGTAATTTAATTATCAAATTTAACCAGCAAACCTTCATAGGAACTTCGATAGCTCGAGAGTCTCCTCCGCATTCATCAACTAGTCCTTTCACAAATTTTAAGTACCCTGAGTACAAGCTAGCTCTGAGAAATCCTCCTTTAAGGCTAACTATATGTTTGGAAAGTATGCTATTTTACTTTCGATTTCTGAACTGTAAATTTATTAAACTATTTACGAACTCCAGAATTAACTTACATGACATATCTAGACTCGACAATAGAGTTGTACCGTCTAACGTTTCGTTCGTAGCAAAGTTCTTCAACAAAGCCCTTTCCTTCATTTGATGAGTGAAGTTTTTAGGTATCGTTAGGAAACCCCAAGTTGTTCCGTGTTGTACACTTTTACGAGCATTTTCCTCCGTATCATAAGGCATCTTTTCAAAGTTTGCAAAAATTAGATTTGCATGATTAGCAAACATCGGACGGATACCGATTTTTAAGTTACACTCACCCAAATTATCTGATCATTCGGAAATTGTTTAAAGAACTGACAACTTATACCCTCGTGAAAACAGCCTGGTATTCTTTTGTCACAGTTCTCAAAAAAATTTGTATTGGAAAACTCGTTGTTAACAACAGCTACAGGGGTATATTTAGGGTCTTTCCCTACAATAACGTTAAAAACAGCACCTTGAAAAGTTGGCAGGAGGATGAGAGAGACCATAAATCTATTTGACGTATTTTAATAGTCAATTTACAAAATGTTAAAATTAGAAGATAATGATAAGAACATCATTGTAAAGGTGTTTGTAACGTACAGAGGATAGCGAAGGAGGGTAAGGAAATTTCGCTTTACAATTGAAGTAATTTTATTAGTATGGCTTTCCATAGCATCCTTCAGTTTATCTCTGGGTCTAACTCCGAGGTAGGTGTTTTTCGGCTTAGAAATTGTAACATCGTCTGGAGATCTTGTTTTATATTTTAAACCTACAATTGATCCCGAGTTGGCACCCTCTTCTCCAATATTTTGAAGCAGATTAGAGCGTTTCTTTCTCCGGGAATAAAAAGACGTTTCTGATATGGCTCGAGTTATTTGGTCCGCGGATTCTAAGCCTTCTTCTGGAAAAAGCATGCTGTTGTCCTTTTTGCACAATTTTAAAACGATGTCCTCAAGCAAATCCGTATCATACTCTTCTAAGAGGGTCTTTGGGGGTTTCTCAGTCAACAGACGGCCGTTCCTCATTAGACCTATCTGTAATCCAAAGAGTAGCGAGTCATTACATTTTATGCTGAATAAACCGGACAGATTTAGCTAGAACCGTTAGAATATTTTGTTTGCACGGTTTGTTGATTGTGTAGTAATATATTGCAGTTGCGTTGTACAAAAAAACCAAACCATCTAAACCCTATTCCTGTGGATTGAAATTTTAAAAATTACTTCAAGCAGAAAAACTTATCTATCTTGACGCATTTTCAAAATTCTGTATGCCTTTTATAGTATTGCTTTCAAGCACGTTTCAAATTAAAGTTGTTTTTGAAAGTTAGCATATTATACAGGCTCAAATTATTGATGAGAGGCCTGTACTACTGCAAACGTGTGCTGAAGCTTTCGAATACGTTTTTTACAATCTTTTTCTTAAAAATAATTTAAAATTGCATCATACCATATTAGATTGCCTTGCTTCTTCAATGTAATGAGTTGTAATGATAACGGTTGTTTGGCGTCTTGCAACCATTTCACAGAGGTACTCCCAAATACTGTTTGAATCAGAGTAAATCTCGTTTCAGTTGGACGAAGCAAAACCAATTCGCATTAGGAACAGTAGTTACAAAAATGCTAGCTAAGAACCTTTCTCGTATTAGCGGATCGACTCCAACGGTAGGTTCATCTAAAATTAGCAACCTCGGCTGGTGGACCATCGCCACGGCTAATGAAGTTCTCCTTTGTTGCCCTCCACTAAAATTGCATGAAATCCGACGAGAAAATCTCATTAATGCCTATTAATCATTAGCAGAAGGTATAACTAAAAGTTTCAATGTGGAAACGATAATTCTTTAAACGTTTCTTTCAATTTAAAGTGCTTAACCAGTATGCTTTACCTCAAACTATTTATTTTTCTACCACTATCCGGTAAGTCCAGGAAATTGGATAAGAATTGTAATCTCGCCTTAATTTCAATTGTAGTCATTCCATATATCCTTCCAAAATAATTGATGATCTCTTCAATACTGAATATTTGATAGAGGGCTATATCCTAGCCATTACCAATGAAACATTTTAATTAGCATTGATTCCATTAAACATCTTGTTTCTCAACACATTTTAATCCTGTTCTACGTTAGGGGGAAATGCATCTAAATCCGTGGGGAAATGGTATTGTATTAATTTTCTCTACTAACCTGTGGCATATAGCCAATGGTTTTACCAGGGATTCCACTTTCCCGTGTTCCAGGTTTGGCTCCAAAGACTTTAATCTCTCCACTGTCAAGACTTTGGAGACCAACGATACTGGAGAGTATTGTCGTTTTTCTGTATTAATTTGTTTAATGCAGATAAACTTAATCAAACGCTTTGCAAGTATCTAGCCCAAGGACTTTTAGTTTGTACGTATAGTTAACCTACCCACAGCCACTTGCACCGAGAAGTCCATATCTTTCGGAATAAAAGTAATCGCATTTAGTTAATTACTTTGCAATACGGCTATTTATTTTATTCAAAAGCATGTAGAGTGCATGCAACGAATATGCTGAGGGGTTATAGGTTATCATTATTCTTACATAGTACCCCGCTCAACGGTCATGCTAAAGTTCTGCAGAATCGGAGGCCCCTTTCCGTATCTTTTATTAGCGTCCTTAACCAGTACGGCGGGGGTAAGAGTTTTGTACTCAAGGTTTTCAGAATCCATCCCAACTTTGGCATCATTGGATTTTATAAACCCGTCCCTACACGTCCAAATATTAAGTTAACTTTTGTTTTTATGAAATAATATCTTTTTTCTGTTATTTTTCAATTATGCTCATCACGCAAGTAACAATATATACTTTAGCGTAAGCTTCTTCAACATAAACCCCTATTGAATTGCGAGTTAGTTTATGATGGTAAATTATGTGCATTTTTCATTCTGCATACTTTTGTAACTATTTACGGACACGATGCATTAAAAGCTATATGTTCAACGTAGTTCTTTCTTCCCAATGTCGGGGTAATGTCGCTTCGCAAATTATTTGATATGCATGGATTAATATCTATAGCTGTACCGTCGAACAATTAATTCTTTCGGAGTTACAGTCACAGTCAACAATTGTGACTGTACTACTGCGGTTATGCTACTCCCGGTCACTCAATTGTGGTACTACTTTTAACCCTCTTTCGTAGTTATTAAAATGTATATATTGATTGGCTTGACAAATCTTAATGCTCAACTGCACCCTGTTTCTGTTAAAAATTAGCTACACTAACTCATCTGCTGCAAACAGTCAAAGCTACCAGCTACTTGTAATAAACGATCTCAAGTGGATTTGTTTGTTTCACATCTTATCTTCATTAATCATGCTTCTTTTGACAAGGATAAGTTAAGATCCTGCTTTAACTATTGTTGATGTCAATCAAAAGCATCCCTTACTCAATGTGCTTAGAAATTACTGTATCCTTGTAACTTATAACCTGTGGTGCAAAACCTTCCGATCTGAAGGCAGGACTGGAATATTAATTACAAGCTAGAAATGAAGCCAATATCAGTATAGGTAGATGTTTTTTTACTTCCTTTCACTGCATCTAATAGTTGTCTACATTTTCTCTGTTACTCAATGAGTTATTCAAAAGTAATTTGTTAAATACCCAGGCTTGGAATCCATAAAACCCATCAGGCTAGCAGTGTGTTCCGAAGTTGCAATTCTTCGAGAACTTCAAATTATTTTCAGAAAATTTACGCCAACTGAGTAGATTTGAAACAGTTACTGGGTTTCACTTCTTACCTCCTGCAAATTTTAACACTAGGTCCAGGAGTAAAATAACAACCTGTCTTAACCGAAGCTCTTGTATGACCGTTCCTGTACATTATCTCAGGAATATCTTTGAAATGTTGTTGAATCTAGTTAGAGTACTCCTTATCAGTTATCAACAGTAATATGATAGTTTGGGTAGTCTAACTCCCAAGATTGCACAGAGAGCATAGTGCCAACAGTATAGTGTATATTTAGCATCGTCAAGTTTTGCCGATTCATGATCATGACTATGACTAGGTTTATTATAGAACATCAACATAATTGTCGTACACTTGCAGATGATGCATATATATAAAAGAGTACGTTGATTATGGGACTTCGTCTCACGAACACGAGTATCAACCTGTGATTATTTAGTCATTTTTTCATAATGTGAACAAAAGAGTAAGGGAAAAATCTAGTTGTACAATCTCTTAATTATTTTGCTAAAAGAATCTATTTCCCACAATCTAATTTCCATGCTTGCTTTACTTTGATTAGATATGGTGATATGCGATCGACAAATTAGCAGGTCAGCAAAAATGGCAACTCATTAGTTATAGTGGGCTGGTACTTGTTGTTTGAACTCAATAGTAATTGAACCCTTTAATTACTTACTTAGTTTGAAACAAATTCTGAATACTAAAGTAACGTTAAGAATCAACAGAAGAGAAATAAATAATGATCCTCAAGTAATCAAAAGTGCAAAAATGTTAGTTAGCGTTTTCCGCTGTACATCTATCTTGACCTTGAAAATTGTACAATTTAATTATAGTAAGTTTGTGCGATGAAACTGCTAAAATGGTGTAAAAGGGATTGAAGTTGTGGCCAAAACAGAATATTGAGCACCCAAGCAAAGGCATCGGATAGAAGGCAAGATCCTGGCTACATCGGATTGTAGTCTAGATGATTAAGTAGTCTATTCCATCCCAATTATCTCGTGTTTTTAGGACTTCAATATATCAATTAACTTTTCTCCGATGTTTCTTCATCTTAAGGCAATTAACTAGGATAAAAATGGCAGAAATAAATGTACGAGACGATAAGTAAATTTTTCTATACAATCTTTAAGCAAGATAACATGCTATGGTAGTTAACTACTGACAAAGTCGTAGAAGCACAAACGCAAAACGCATCTTACGTTACTAATAGCACACAATGTTGTAAAATGCATTGAATTCCACTAAAAATATTACAAATCTATTATGCACATAGAATAGGATAGGAAATACCCCTGCTGAAGATTTTTGTTTGAAGTTCTATTGAAAATATGATCGTAATGGAGAATCTTTGTTTAAGTGGGTGGGTAAAAAACCTACACAAGGGCTTTGAATGTCCAGTTGTACTTAAATCAGGCTTACGTGGTCTGAGGAATTACTATTCTGAGGGTGTTTATGCTTCACTGCTAAGTAAGAAGCATGCATGCCTACATTAAATTGCGATGATATTTACAAAAGTAAAAATTACTGTGCTATTGTGCTGTGCAAAAAGTTTGCCTTTGGATGCATGATGATATATTTAGTTAATGTAATGCAATGTATGAAAAACTCCAGGAAAAAAGATTGAATGAATGATGACATGCAAATTACCTTTTGACCAACTGAAGTTATCCGAAGTTGCATATCAGGTTAATAATTCCTATGCTATATTGGATAAGTTTAGTGTAAATCTCAAATTGTGTGGCTGTACGTTGTAAAGCATGATTTACTTTGTTTGAATGTATTACGTAGCTGGGGGGCTGAAACTATTTCCAAATAATTTAGGGGATTCCTGTCTAATTAAATTAATGAAAAAGAGATGCAAGGTGCAATCGAGGATATGAAACTAGATAGTATAGCAGAACACAACACGTTTCGAAAGATCATTACAATTTAAAAACATTTTAAGCTTATCTGATTATGAGTTTTATAACATTATTTTCTTATGCAATACTACTCAAAGGTTCAAACCCCACAGAAAGAACGATGAGTTAAATACAATTACACTACTAAACATTTCTTTATTTCTTCTATATAAATTTAAGCCACTACTTATCTACGGCTCTGAGACCTTCTCACTAGAAACGTTAGGAACCAAGCAAGCATTATCCAGATAAGAACTACAGCAAAACCAGGCCAAACATATTTATGCGTTACAGGCCAACCTCTGCTCATAATTGACCTTATGGCACTAATAGCCCAAGTGACTGGCAGACAATGCCCGATTATACGAATAGTCAGAGGAGCTGCTTCCAATGGCCATATTAATCCTAAAAACAATGGGAAAATTAAAATGTCAGTGTTAAATTGATTTGACTTTTTTCGGCAGACAAAGAAATTAAAATTTTTCTTATCAGCTCCAAGAGGAGGGTAAATTACCGGCTAGAACCATATTTGGAAGATAACATCCTATACCAACTATTAACGCTTCAGCTTCCTCGTTACAAAGTTGAGCAATGAAAAATCCTGATAAGAATTAAATAGTTTTGAATTAAACTGCAATAATTATAACTGAACAGTTAAATACTCCTTATCGGGATTTACAAATGTTTTCTTGAGCTTACCGAAAGAAAATCCAGAAAAAGCAGTAAGAATTATTAGTGCCATGAAAGCAATCACTGATCCTTGGATTTGCAGTTGGAAAAGGAATGCGATTGTCAAATATGAGATCAAAGCTTGAATGAAGATAACAACTCCTTCTGTGATCATATAACCCAGGACGATGTCAATCATGGACACACCGGCCACCATTGACCTGTCAAGGGTCCCTTGTTTGCGGTCAGTGATGTTTGCACAGGAGCAAGTCAAGTAGGGGATTAGAAAGAGCATTCTGCAAGATTCAATAGTTTGCATAAGATCATATTCAATATCCATTGATGGTACAAAGTACTTTTACTTACATCATTAATACTCCAGGAGTGGTAAATTCCTGAAATGGCATGTCATGGGTTCCATAAATAGGTTTGCGATACTATTTGAGAGATTGATTAATCAGTTTCGTTAAAAGCACTATTGAGTTTGAGTATTGCAGTTGCTATGAAATCATGGTACTCACATTTAACGGAAGCATGGCCTTACTAGTGTCTTGATCACATTCTTTTAAAGAGTCAATAATGAACTTTTGGTATGTCTCGTAAATCGTTTTTGTCAGCAGAGCCGCTGCATAATAATCTGTTATCCGAATACCAATTAATTGAAAGCTTGTAAACTTTGTTATTTTATGTACAAAAAGACATCATGAGGGAGAATTAATGATGCCAAAGCTAACTTACGTGAATTGTCAATTTTTATAGAAATCGTAGTGCCGTCTACAGTCTTGTTGTCAGCGAACATTCCACTAACAGCTCGGTCCGTCAAATGAACAGAGAAATTCTTTGGAAAAGACATGTATCCCCATGTTTGACCATTTTCAGTTGCTGCTAATGCATCACTAATTGAGTCCATTGATACCTAATTAAAAATATATACGATACACGTTAGAAGTCAGCGTACTAAAATATAATTTAATTTCGACTTTAATTAACAACTCACCGGAAGTAGAATATCACCAGGAAAGGAGTTAATATATTTACAGCTTAATTTATCCGTGGAGCATTTTTGGTTGAGAGCGTTAGCGATGGTACATTCACTTAAATTATTATTGATTTCTGGATCAATTATACCCATTCTCATGTGCTTTGGTAGTGGTCCTATTGTATAGTTTGTAACTAGTAACTGCAATGAAGGCATTATGAAAACTGCTGATAGAAATCTGCAAAGAATATCATAACATGTATAAAAGTAACTTTCGCATTAAACTCCAGAAATACTAAAATATTTCAGCCCTTTCCTTGACGCTTACTTACATTGGAACACGAAGAAGTATCAAAGTATTCCTCGTCGCGACAGCCCTTACTTTATTTAATCTACTTGTGACCCTTTGACCCGTTTTCTTAGTTAGGGAAAGTGAGCTTTTTATAGGAGGATGTAAAATACTTTCATCATTTCTATTTTGGTTTTCATCAATCTCAGTTTGTTTAAATTTTAATCCTACTACTGAATTTTGATTAGATGCGGCTGTATTATTTGCTTGAGCTTTGGAACGGCTGCAAAATGAAAACTTTTTCTTTTTTGCATAGAAAGAGGTTTCAGCAAGGGCTTTAGAGACTTCGTCTTGACTTTGATCAGAGGGCTTGAAACCGACCAATTCATTTTTGCAAAGTTTGAGTACAATGTCCTCTAGAAGATTTGTGTTATGTTCTTGAAGCAATAAGGTTGGAGATTTCTCAATCAAAAGTTTGCCATTTCGCATCAGTCCAACCTGATAAGTGGTAGGGAACATAAAAGCTTTAGTACCAACCAATGTATGCTGGTAAATATGCTTAAAGTCATCACTAATCTTCTAGTTCTTTTTTAATAAGGTTAAGATGGCATTTAGTCCATTCATTTGGATAAGCTGGATTAATATACATAATCGGTTTATGCCCACATGTAAGGATTTTTCTTACGGTATGTGATGTTCTTGCTTCCTCGATGTAATGGGTTGTAATTATCACACTTGTACCCTTTTTGGCAACCAAGTCATAAAGGTATTCCCATATGCTGCAATACAAATAATAAAACAATTTCTTACAATCAGATTATCTATTAACAAATATTCAAATGAGGATCGTTGGGTAAAGGTTATAATGGAATTTCCAGCTTGATTTCACTAGTTTTCTATTGAACAAAAAATAGTAGAATACTATATGAGTATTGAGCATCCAAAATATAATCAAAGGTGTCTGAAATCCTTTGCGAAATTGTTAAAAAAAATGAACATTGTTTTGAGACAATGCTGAAACTTTAATAAGGAATTGGCAAGATAAATGCTTTTTCAGCCCAAAACTGCTAAGACATACACGACTAAGCACTTTACTTTATGTCTCCTCATCGTGTTTTTTTAATAGACTCTGACCTGACTAATCATGGAGGAATTTCCTAGTTTTTTTTCATGGAAAATATTTGCACACACACAATAGATACATTTATCATCGTAGATCGGGGTGTACCTTTCTCTAAGTAGAGGATCTACCCCTACGGTCGGTTCGTCTAGGATAAGAAGGGGAGGTTCATGGAGAAGGCAGGTAGCCAACGATGTTCTTCTTTGTTGACCTCCACTATAGTTTTTGGGACAAGGAATAAAAGCATTCTAAACAAAATGTTTTAGACTGAAGAATGATGGCAGTTTGATTTTATTAGAGTGATCTGTATTTTAGAAATATAAATTGTCGGTGTAGTTGTAATCATTTTATTAAGCAATTTCAAGTGTTAGTATTACTTAAATTTATCTTCAATGTTGAATACCTTAATGTTGAAATTTTTCTACTTGCTGGAGGTAAATCTAAGAAATTTGATAGAAATTCTATCCTTCCATCAATTTCAGTCTGGGTCATGTCATAGATTCGCCCAAAGTATTCCAGCATCTCTTTAATGGTTAGTTGAGGGTATAAAGCTATGTCCTATAGGAATCCAATTAGTATTTTATTACCACATGAATGTGATGATGAAACGGCAGTTTTTTACGGATATTTTTTGCTACGATCGTCTTTCATGATTGCAGACAAAATTACACAGGGATACTCTTCAATCTTTTCATAACGCACCTGAGGCATGTAGCCGACACTCCGCCCAGGAATACCGCTTTCGGGGCTTCCAGGCCGTTGACCGAGCACAAATATGTCACCAGCATCTAACTTCCGGATACCAACTATACAAGAGAGCATTGTGGTCTTGCTGCAATTTAAGATTAAACGATTATTAAAACCTACTAAGCTATAGACAGAATTGCATATGTCGAGAGTCAGGACAAAACTTACCCACAGCCACTAGAACCGAGAAGGCTGTATCTGAAAATTTAAATAGCATTTAATTTACTTTTTTCAGCCCTCGTCTTTCTTTTTTCTGATGGTATTTTTTTTAAATCGATCTACAATATGCAAAATATGCCTTGATGCTTTTAGGATAGTATAATTTTGTGGGCTATAAGGATAAAATAGTATTCTTACATGGTTCCTTGAGGAACGGTCATGTTAAAGTTTTGAAGTACTGGTACTCCGCTACTGTAAGATTTAAAGGCATTCTGGACCAAAACTGCTGCCTGTTTTGTTTTTTGCTGTATAGGTGTTGCGTCCATGATTCCGTTGGATATCAGGTTATTCGTTTTTATATCCATGTTGTTGTTTAGAGGAAATATGGAATCCCTGAAAGTTTCAAAATGTATACAAATCAATACGGTGATCTTTTTAAAACGCTATTTTGACAACCGTAAACTATACTTGTATTTGTATGTTCATTTGAGTATTCTGCAAATCGTCTTTCTCCTAATAATAATTCTGGTCTGAGTCTTTTATGGCAGCTAGTTAATGTCACAGTCACAATAGCTCACTAATGAGACTTTAGAAGTTTCCCTTGACTAAATGGCGGACCAGTTCCTTCTACCTGGCTTATCATAATCGTTAACGATGTATTAAAAAGGGAACAATGAATAATATTGTTAGCAACAGCGTCTGACAGAAGAATAGCTATAATATTTCCATTAACATGAGCTTGCAGTTCATTTATGCTAAACTAAATTATACCCAGTGCTGTCCATGAACCATTAACGATCCTAAACTTGTCTTAAGTCGGTTTCTGGAAACATTAATTGGAAATTTAACCACAGGAAGGATTTACAATGCTTTTGTTATATTTGAAATGGAACTGAACGATCTTCAGCAGTAAATTGGTTGCATCTTGCATATAATAAAATAAAGAAAGAGGTACTTCTATAATTGAAACTTATAATTGCTATTAAAAAAAACGGGAAACTCCATTTTAATGACTAAAATAAATCTCAATTGTCTTATTTGGATTAAAAGTGTTCATGCGTCTTTGCATTGTACTCAACAAACAAGTTCCAATCTATTCTTGCTGTAAACAGTCCATGACCTAGCCTAACTAGATCCCACGAAAAAGCAAGGTCCAGATAAAGTTAGCAGAACCATGAACTAGTTACCTTTACAATAATTTTGAACAATTTGTGTGCGTAGCGTATCACATCTAGCTTTAAGTCCGGTTACCTGTAATTATTTTTGGTTTACTTACTTCTCAACCACTTTAAACCTCAACTTTAAAGTTTTGATGAGAGATTTTAATTCAACATTCAGTATGAATTCATACCGACAAATGGTCAACGACAAATGGTTCATGCGGCCCATGCAAAAAAATGTCTGCAACGGAAACAGCAGGTATGATTTTAATAAGCAGGTAGTAAGTTATTTGCAGGTACCTATACCCTATATAATAGCATGTCCAAAAATCGTATTCGTATTAGTTATTCCTAACTTTTAACTTAACTCTCACTGATTAACACACACTTGCCATTTAGCCAAAAGATCGTAATGTCTACGTGCTAAAAACCCAAGTAAGCAAAGCAACTTTTAAAGATACACATCTCTTCTTCACCTTTAATAGCATTACATTGTTGTTGGGCTGATTCGTTGGTCAGAGTTTGTTAGTTCATCGGTATTAATTTAATATTATGCCGTACCAAAAAAGAACAGGCTATGTAGACATTGAATAATACAATCTCATCTAGTATGAAGTTAGGTATCCCTATCTTCAAGTAATGGTTGGCTTGGTCAAGTTTACTTATTTGATTAATTTATTCCTCAAAATTGCGAAAGGATAAGTAAACTAACAACCTAACAAGGTAAGGTACACAGTCCCTCCCAGGTTGGTGGCAAGTAATGCTATTAGACTTTAATTTATTTACAAAAGGAGCAATAAAACCGGACGATCATGCAAGTAAGTTACTTTATTGCTTCTGATTTAACTAAATAATTGCAGACATAACTTAAACATGTTAAGTTGATCTTCATCGGATATGGTAATCGGGTTGGTTGAGTACTACTACTACTACTGCTTTATTTTCGTCTTTGCAAAATGTCACCGGTAAGTAGTATCGTCAGAAAAAGATGAGAATTTTTATTGCCACAAGCCAAGCAATGGTTTCAGCTCATGTTTGATTATTGCTATATTATTTCTAGAAACAAAGCCACGACTTCCAATAAACTACAGCTAAACTGATGACTGTTGAATAGTGACGTGCGTAGATTGTAAATCGAGATGAGATGAGATTAGCACTTACATTTCGTTTCTCACAAGTGTTTTTTTATCCTTATTTGTCTCTCCTCGTTAAAAAGCCATCGGTTGGAACGGCAAGTAAAGATGATAATCACTTTTCAAGGTTTAAACTTATTTCAAAATATCTCTTAAATACCATAATATGAATTCATACACGTGCGTACAGCGTATCTCCTTCGTAAAATATGCAAACTAAAAATAAATAAGGTAGTCAGCTACTTTTCTTTCGTAGCTTCTTGGAAATCACTTTTTATATTGCTTAGGAAGAAATTTAAGAAGCTTCTCTTAAACTCGTGTAGAATATAAATATGTAATTGGTATGAATCTCAAGTCCGAAGATCACAAAACCAGAAGACACTATGACAGATCACAAGGAAGCTTTAACTAATCTTACGCCTTTCTTGACTTCACAAGGAATAATAAAAGACGAATGGTATTCTGTGAAGGTTCTGAGCCCCCAGTGCTAATAAATGTATCCGTCACCTCCATCTGATTGTAAACAAATCAATGCCGTTCTACCAAACGTAGCAAATGAAATCACATAAAAATGACTACATCTGAAGCAACGTAACTTCTTCAACGAGTACCTAGAACTACTCAGAGTTAACCTTTACTAAGATGAAGCATTAGTCAGAAATGTAGTGGGCTGAGTCTTGAGTGAGTACCTCGGAGTGGACCAAAGCTGTTAACAACAAATGTGCTGCAGACGGCTATAACAACTGTAAGTTGGAGAAGGACCTAATACCGGCTCTCAATCAATCTCAATCTCAATTCTCTAAATCTTCACTTCCTCGGAAGTTGAAAAAAACAAAAGCCCCTTAAATATGAGGTCAGTCATCTTATCTCCAATTCTTGGATTTACTCAGTTGCTGAAATGGTAGAACCGCAAAGGTCCAAAGCTTCAATAAAGAAATCCCAAGAATAACCCTCCGGCAGCCGACTAAAATCTATACGCAAAAATTCTAACAAAAGTAGTAAAACAATGAATGAGTGAGTGAGTACAGGTGAATCATTCCTTACTACTAGAATACATACTTGAGACAAGTTTAACTTATCTATGTTAACATCCTCCTTGGCTTGGGATGGCAGGGGAATCCCAATGGTTTGCAGTTATAAAGATATATATTAGAGCTTAACCCTAACTCTTCTTATGTTCTTATTAGTTCCTAGAATGGACCAGTAGTTTATGACGATATCATTTAGAACCAGAACCAGGTTTACGTAGAACCCAATGTGCTAATCTTGTTATTTTGGATGGACTTTTAGAGTCGGAAAAGTAAATGTTCATTCGCAGAAATACATTTTTACACTTTGCAAACTTGCGGATTGATACAACCTTGATTTAAAACGGGCGAAAAAATTGTCTAAGATTTGTTACCTACCGCAAGCGTATTTTACTAACATCCTTACATTAATTGCATTACTTGTCGCAATGAGTTTAAGTTTACGTAATTGCATCTGCTGCCAGTAGCTCTTTTGTTTTTATTGAAATAAAAAAAAGATAATGCGAAGTTTTAAACGCAGCCAAGAAATAAGATACAGATCTCTCTGGCTCTTATTTCATGGAAGGAGAGCATAGGCACCTTCCAACAAAAGTTATTATTGTATTTCATGAGATACGATTTTATGCATGGGTGATCTTGCATTGGTTTTTTGGCAAAACTCCCATGTTTTTGTTTCTGCACTACTAATAAGATTCTCCAGTACCGTCAACCGTGAAGTAATATTAGGGACTTGGTTCGTAGTTTGGTTCATTGTTACTTCAAGGATATTTCTCCTCTTTAATTCTCTTTGTTGGCAGTTTTACTACCGATTTTAACATATTCTTCTGAGCATGTTACGTCTTCCTACGAGTTAGTATAAAAAGGTAGAATTAAGGAGGTAAAAGGGTGCGAAAGAATGAATCCAAACGGACTTGTGGTTTCTAAAAATCTTAGATAGTAGTATTTGGCAATACTATAATTTTTATATGAGCTTTAGTTTTTATTGCAATTTATTGAGTTAATGTGTTTTCGCAATAATCATTAAAGGGTTTTACGACTGAAGAAACAAACGCATTTTTCTCCAGTCGAAGCCAGTCTCTGTTATTTATTTGCACGCTCAGACGATTAAAAACAAGTTTTGGAACTGTCTCATATAATTCTAGATTCTGACCTTTGGTTCAAAAGCCATGTTAATTGATGCAAATTTTCTGCCACATTGGTTAAATCAACATTCCGCTTAGCTTTGGTACTATAAACAAGTCATGCTTTCCTTCTGTTAAAGGGTATTTTTTTATTTTCTTCCTGGACGAGGAAAAAAGGTTTAAGTAGAGTCGTGGCTTTAAAAATTGGTATAAGATTATAAGGTGAAATATCTCAACTTCAATCAACCGCAACCATTTGCTACAATATCTGTCCAAATAATTAAGTGATGAAATGATAAAAGGCTTCTTGTCCTTAGGAACTAAGTGACGCCCATTTAATATTATACCTTATTCTCAAGTGTTATGCCAGTTTTATTTTACGAATTCTGTCGAAAAGGATTGACAAATTCGTGCACGCTATGCTTTTATGAAATGTGCTGGAATATCAGACGCAAAATAATGTTAAATAATATAAAATAAAACAATACCACCTCTATTTAAATTCCTTTAATATTTCTACATTGTTTTAACTGCTCATAGCATAATTATACCAATCCAATCACCAAGGACGAAGAGACCAAGATTATAATTGGATATTGGAACACTTGTGTATTACGAAGATTGAATTTAATCTCTGGTATCTAATCAATAAATAAATTACATGGTAAATATTCCTAATTCACTGTAATGCATATTATTATTACTAGGTACTTATTAGTCCAGACTAAAGACAATTGCTCTGTGGATAATAATACACCACCTAGAAGGAGCTTGAGGACAAAATTTTTAGCCCTTGTTGATGCTACAGGAAAATGAATCTTAAATGTTTAGTTGTCTACTAACACGTTTTTGCATAAAGTTAAGTAAAGTAGCACAAATCAACTGGTGCAAATAGGAACGTATAAATCATTTAGTGTTTACTAAGATTGCAATATCTGTCAGGAGTTAGTTAATCGTGGCATGTATCTAATACAGATCAAGTATTTGAAGTTGGTAGCTAACTGCATTTTACTGCAATTTCTTGTATTAATTACTATTAAAATATAGAAGCAATGCATCCCTTTCTGCTCCTTGTGAATGGAAAACTGGTTAGTTAGAGCCCTTCAATTATAACTTCGCAAGATATAAGTAACAAATACCTTACTGAAGGTACAAATTAGGCAACTGAATAAATGTGAAACTAAATTGTATAACCGTAGGTACGGGAAGAGATCATCAACCCTCAGTGGTCTTTGGCGAACTTGCTGAGGGACAAACGTATGCATTTAATACCATAGAACAAATACAATGATTTTTTAATGTATGGGTTTGTTATTTGTGGTTGTGGCAATAAGTAATAATTATTCTGAACTCTTTTTTAAATGTATTTTAATGCAAAAAACCAATGGATGGCAATTTCAGTGGGACTCACAGGAACGAAGATAGCTTGTGGTCAAGGGGGTTGTGGGTCATGCACCATTCTTATCTCCCAATACAATAAGGAGGAAGAGGTCTTTCGGTACTAGGACTTTGTTTATAATCGCATTCGCCTTATTAAAATTTATTACAACTTTAAAGCTTAATTCAGACAGTAGAGTTGAAAAAAACTCTACAAAGACAAAGCACCTATAAGAAAATATTTATAAAATGTTTTGTCTAGCCACTACTCGGTGAATGCTTGCATCACACCAATAGTTAGCGTACATGGGTGCCATGTAACCACAATAGAGCACTTGTCCACAGGGAGTAGGAAATCCTGCCATGTTTTACAAGTACGTATACTACAACAGCTTAATTAAAGATATGAAGATGCAGCGTTTATGTACCTGTCCGCCTGTCACCTTGCAAGAAATTTAATGTCAAGATGATTGGAAGGCTTTTAATTAAAAATAAATAATGAATCATGCGATGGTCATTTAGCCATCAAACGGATAATAAACAATTGTAACGATTCCTAGGAAGCGATTGCCAAAGGTAATGGTACTCAATGTGGGTTCTGTTCTCCTGGAATGGTCATGTCCATGTTTGCTGCAATACAGCTAGATCCAGAACTGAGCATTGAGAAGGTCAAAAAGGCCATACAAGGTGTGCATGTATTGTATTTATTACACTTTTAACTCACGGAAACAGGTTTTTAGTTCATTCGAAGGAAGAGATTCAGGGTAAATTCAGTTAATAGGATTTCCTATGAATTTAATTTCCATAGGTAACTTATGCCGGTGTACAGGATACAGGCCTATTTTGGACGCATTTAGAAATTGCAAACTGGATGGTTGCGTTTCAACTGAAGTTGATGACATTGAGGAATGTGGGCTAAAGTCTATAGAAGCTGCCAGGAAAATTATTTATGGATCTGGAATGGAAGAGCTTGCTAAAATTGAAAAATCTATTGTAAAGATAGTATGAATTTTTATAATTTTTTTTTGTTCTTCTTAATTCGAGTATAAATAAGAGATGGGTACGGTTATTTTAAATTTTTATGCAGAAAGCTTTGTTACAAGAAAAACCTCATAGTTTCGAAAACGTACAGTTTCAAGGATCCAAAGTACATTGGTTTCGCCCAAATTCCTTGATAGAGCTTTCCTCATGCCTGAGAAAGCATCCGGAAGCCAAAATAGTATCTGGGTGCACTTCCGAAGACTTTCATCCCCAGAACATTTACCTTGAACGGGTTGTAGTTATTCAGATTAGTTGGCTAAAGGAGCTTCATTCTTTTGAAGTTTACGATAACCACATTTGTATTGGTGGAGGCTTGACAGTAGCGGAGGTTAAGAAGCGATTGAATGAGACTGTTGCAACTTTACCAGGCTAGACAAAAAATTCAGGAAAAACTTGTTTTTACATTGCTTAAATAATTTACTTGTACGCATTAAACTGTCATAGAATAAGAAGGCTCAGAATTTAGAGAATTAATTTCAGATTGGAAAACTCGAAGTCTTAAATCCATTTTGTCTATATTACAACGCTTTGGATCACCTCAAATTAGGAATTCTGCCGTAAGGAATAAATATGACAGCATCAGCGTTATTTTCAGTATGCGGCACACATTAAGCATTGGATTAATTCGGGTATCTAATATAATAGACAATTGGTGGCTGCTTGTCGGTGGAGAGCAATGCTTCAGATCTTCAAACTTTAGCAAATGCAATGGATTTTAGCGCATTATGCTTCAACCCCGGTACCTACCTGTCTTAATGCTATTTTTTGTACATGCTTTCGCCAGTAAATGAAAAAAAATTGGAATTAAAAAATTGCAGTTTCCCAAGCTCATACGGAAATCAAGGCAGCATTTCCCACAGGGTTTTCCAAAAGCGTTATAGTAAAAGTCAAAATCCCCTTTACCATGAGTGTAATCCACTAAATACCTTACTAATCAAATTAAATTATTAAACATTATGATTCATTTAAGGAGAATTTATAATTTTATAATAGAATGAATACACTTGGGCCTACAAACTAAGTAGGAGGAGGTTTTTTGACTGCGCAATCCTTAATATTGCCTGTAAAACACAAGTAATACCTGCATCCGGGGATGAAGATGCTAAGATCTTTAAAATTAACATTACTATTGGTGGAATGGCTGTTAAGAGATTCTCAATGGTCTTGACCTACGGAAGTTCTCCTAGGTTAGATTAAATTAAATTTTAACGTGGAACTTAAAATAAGTACTCTTACTCTTTAGTCTACCACTCTTTCAGAGATTTAACAGCAGAGCTTTATGAAACCATACGCTCAGAAATTCAGAGAGATATCGAGTCCCATTTGAATACAAATGTCTACTCCATGACTTATGTCACATCTTTAGCATCCAAGTAATTTAAACTTTATGCATATATATTCCTAGAAAAGGATATTTAATGAATTTGCTGGGTTTTTTTCAAAATTATAAATAGTCTTTTCAAAAAGTTCTATGAAGATCTGCATGATTTGCTTCATCCTTCAGTTTTGTCTGCCCATGTTGATTCAGATGAACTGGCACTAAGCAGCTTCAAGGCAGAGCAGATTTACAATACAGTTAGTATTTAGAAATCTTATTATTTCAACGATTATCATGAGGAATTCTTTATTTAAGTTTTATGAACACTTCAGGCTTTGGAAAAGCAAGATAGTACAGATCTCGTGTGGAAACCTATACCACATGCCTCCGCAATGAAGCATGCAACTGGTGAAGCCATTTATTGTGACGATATTCCAAAATTCCAAAATGAATTAGTCCTAGAGTTAGTCTGCAGTCAACGAGCTCATGCCCACATAAAACATGTAGATGCTTCCAAAATATTTAACGTGGACTCAGTTGTAGGCTTCATCTCCCACGAGGATTTAGAACCCCATCGAAATATTTTCGGGATTGTTGTGAAAGACGAAGAGATATTTGCAACAGAAAAGGTTGAGGGTTTTGATTGTTAAAAATTAATGAATTTATGTTCAATTTGCGGGATGCAGTTTATTAGAACTTCTCAAATATTTGCAGGTTACTTGCATGGGACAGTTAGTCGGAGGTGTCGTTGCAAACGATCGAATTAAAGCAAAAAAAGCTGCTCGACTAGTCGATATAGAATACGAAGACATTTTTCCACGGATTCTTACAATAAACGTGTGGTTTCCTGATAATTGCATGCACAAAAGTAGCATACTTTCAGCTTCAGCATATGAAAAATGTCACTTATAGATCCACTTTCATAGGACGCACTAATACACAAGTCATTCTTTGACGGTCATGGCACCTCATTAAAAACAGGAGACTGTGACGAAGCCTTTGAAAACTGTCCTCATGTACTGGCTGGAGAGATTAAGATTGGAGGACAGGCTCATTTTTATATGGAACCCCAGTCCGCTATAGCAATCCCCAAAGGGGAAGATGGGGAGATTGAAATAATTGCAGCCGTTCAAAGTCCTGCCGATGTGCAAGTACTACTACTACGCTATTGCGATTGCCCTTTAAAATTCTTCCCTAACTCAGCAACTATAAATTTCAGTACAGTAAACTTTTTAAAAGCTAAATTACTATTCTTAGAACGCTGTCGCGGAAGCTCTTGGCCTTAGCTTGAACCAGGTAGTGGTCCGTGTCAAAAGGGTAGGAGGGGGGTTTGGGGGCAAGGATTCAAGGTCTTTGCTTGTCGTACTACCTGCAGCAATTGCTGCTCAAAAGTATGACATTCGTTTAAACTGCGTAATTGATTACTCGGCGCATTAAAATTTAGTTACGCTTAGTTATAATTTCTCGTTTGGATCAAAAGGTTCGGAAAACCGGTCAGGTGTATTCTTGATCGGAGAACTGATATGATAATCTCTGGGAAACGGGAACCATACCTTGCAAAATATCAAATAGGCTTTCAACCTGATGGACGTTTAGTGGCTGTCCAGATGAATATTTATTCCAATGCTGGAAACTCCCTAGATGCTTCTGCCATTGTGTGTGAAAATTTATATAAAAATGCAAAGTTCAAGATTTGTTATCTACTTTGA
This sequence comes from Hydroisotoma schaefferi, assembly GCA_034682405.1. Lineage (NCBI taxonomy): Eukaryota > Metazoa > Arthropoda > Collembola > Entomobryomorpha > Isotomidae > Hydroisotoma > Hydroisotoma schaefferi. The sequence continues at coordinate 20,962 of JAQFZX010000051.1, read as the reverse complement.
TTACACATGTTTCTTAAACTATCCTTTTTTCAGCCAATAGAAAGAGCCGTTTTGAATTTGGATAACGCTTACAATATCCCTAATTTGGACATTGAAGGAATTCCTTGTAAAACCAACCGTCCCTCGAATACAGTCTTTCGTGGACCAGGAACGGTTCAAGGATCTCATTTTATTGAAAACATTTTGGACAGGATAGCATCATATTTAAACAAAGATCCGACTTTGGTATAAATAAGCTGTCATTCATGCTACATCCTACTTTTAACTTGGTTAATTCATATTTTAAAATATGATTTACTGACACAGGTTCGACAGCTTAATATGTACAAAGAGGGTGATATTACTCCATATGGGCAAGTTTTGGAATCCTGTACGGTTCGGCAATGTTGGGAAGAGTGCCTTAGAATTTCTCACTATGAAGACCGTAAGGCAGAAGCCAATTTATTTAATAGGTTGGTGCTTTTTTTTATTTATAAAAACGTGTGAATGAATGCATTAGCTACACCCTATGCACAAGATTGGATCCCATTAAACGACTTTTTCATAATTTACACTTTACACCATCTAAATACCCAGAATTTTGAACTATTTTTTGCAGTACTCACTTGTACCGAAAACGAGGAATTTATGTTACGCCTTGCAATTTTGGCATCGGATATATTTATCTGACGTGCAATCAAGCTAACGCGTTAGTTCATGCATATCGGGACGGCTCAGTAGGAATTACCCACGGTGGAGTTGAAATCGGTCAAGGCATTCATTCGAAGATGATACAGGTTCTTGAATGTTGTTAATCAGACTAAGTAATTAAATCGGTCGTAGCAGTAGTAAACAAAAAGTTGTTTAAAAATGACAGGTAGCTACCCGAGAATTGGGTATTCCTGCAACAAGAATTCGCATTCTGGAAACTTGCACGGATAAAGTTGCGAATTCAAGTCCAACGTCTGCAAGTCTTAGCTCCGATATGAATGGAATGGCTATTTCAGTACGTCTATGCATTAATTATTAAAACTGTCGTAGCTAAGTTTTTACAATTAAAATGGCTGGGGTATAATATTTTAATTATGCATTCTGCCAGCACGCTTGTATAATTCTCAAGGCAAGATTAGAAAGCTATTCCAAGCGACTTCCAAGATTATCTTGGGAAGAAATGGTCCAACAAGCATATCAAGATCGAGTGAGCCTCTCTGCAGTTGGATTTTACAAGTAAGAACCTAAAATTGCATATAGTTAATTTGACAAGTCTCAAGCCCCTAGTGCAATGCTAATTGTTTCGCTAGAGCTCCAAATCTTACATGGGATTCCAAAACAAAGCGAGGTAGCCCTTTTTCGTATTTTGTAGGAGGAGCAGCTTGTACAGAAGTTGAAATAGATTGTCTGACGGGAGAATATCAGGTCAGAAATATTCTATTAAAAATATATCATAGCTCTGGAAATAGTTATAAGGAATAATACTTTTTTATTCAGATATTGCGAACGGATATTGTGATGGATGTTGGAAAAAGTTTAAATCCAAGCATAGACATTGGCCAAATTGAGGGTGCATTTATGCAAGGAGTGGGTCTCTTCACTTTGGAAGAAATGCTTACAGATAATGCAGGAAACTTGCAAACGACAGGGACATCGACATACAAAATCCCTACGGTTTTAGACGTTCCTTTAGAATTTAACGTGTCGTTCCTAAAAGAATCATCTAACTCAAGAGCGATTTACTCTTCCAAGGTTATTTTACTATTTAAAAAATAATGCGACAGTAAACTACACAAAAAAGCTTATGTCGTATTAAACTATAATGTAAAATGAATACACAGTCTGTTGGAGAGCCCCCTTTGCTGTTGGCTAATTCGGTCTATTTTGCCATAAAAGATGCAGTTAGACAGTTTCGAAAACAGCTTGGACTGGATACAAAGTTCAAGATGGATTCTCCAGCAACCGTAGAGAAGGTTTTAGAAGCTTGTAATGACCTTTATGAACCATTAGCTGTGTAATCTAAATCTTGGCAAAAGAAAGTAGTTATTGGAGCTGCCCAGCATTTCTTGTAGCAAATTACGTTTGTAAAATGTTGTTCATGAATTAAACTGTTGAACTTGAAATTAAACTCCTGTTAACTTTCTCAATTTAACGATAAATAAATTCAATAATTTAAAGTTTATTCCCCTGTGAAGTTACATGCATTAATACTTGGGCTAAGATATAAATGAAATGATAAATTTAGGCATAAAGGGACTACTTATTGTTAAAGTTAGTGCTACATAATGCTAACCTAATTGCATTTTGAAAAACTGACTCTACCCCTTCTCCAGTTTTGGCAGAGCACTCGGTCACCAGAGTAGCTTTCATTTTCTTTCCAATAGTTTCTAAATTTTTATACTTCAAAGGTTTTATCGTCTTATTACTAGTTTCTACTAAACTATCTCGGATATCTTTCTTCGTCCCCACCAGAATGAAAGGAATCCCTTTGCAGTTTGTTTTAAATTCTAAAATCCATTTATCCATGCATTCAACTTTAAAATGGTTACTTTCTAGTCCAACACAAAGTATAATCAGATCTGCTCCATGGTAGGCCAGTTTCCTCAACTCAGAGTAATCTTCATCAGCACATGTATCAAACAGTGTTACGGGAAACTGTTAAAATAGATAAAAGGCACTTATTTCCTGAACTTTTTTGCATCAATCCCTTTACAGTAAAATTTTCTACCTCTCTTCCATCAGAAACCAATTTGGAGCTGTGGTTATCAAAAATAGTTTGCGTATAGCTTTTAGGAATTCTTTTTAGAAAGTAGGACTGCCACAGCCAAGTCTTCCCTGAGTAGGCCTCGCCGACCACCACAAACTTCTTTGGTAAAGGATTCATGACGAATTTATTACTAAGAATTTTAGCTCATTTCTCGCGAAACACTACCTTTCTCCTAATCTATAAACGGGACGGGATATAATTTTATCTGTCTGGATGTGGATTTTACGGAACCTAAATAAGAATACAATAATATTTGCATGGTTTCCTTACTTTAGGTTATGTGATATGCAAAAATATGAGAATGTTATATATCTCGTGTTCCTGACTAGTCGAGCATTTAATCATCAAGGGGGAATTGCTGCATCGATGCTTCTGTAAGTATCTACACAATCCATGAATACAATATATTTCAGAATTGAGAGCCAGTGTGTGTGCCCATTTAAGTTCAAGTGATAACTTAGCCTTTGGTAGTAAATGAATCCTAGCGTAGTTAAATAAACTTTATCTGTAAGTATGAGTGTTTGCATACTACAATTAATAAGGCCATGTCTATTTGCAAAGTTTCTTAGTGACCGTATAGTATATGCAGATGCGAGAAAAGATAATTAAAAAAAAATACATATGCAATGTGCTAAATAATTTCAGTTTACACTTATTATTTTACATTGTTTACTCTGATACTGCTGTAAAGTAATAATAACCGGCTTGCATGACGTGAATCATGAGATAAATGGTGGATACGCACTTCTAATTTACAAAATGCTGTTGGACACTACAAGGTACTTGGAGCTTAACTTGCGGTCGATATCAAATGGATTAAATTACCAAGCGTTGCTGCAATATACCAGAAATTTATTTATCCTTGAATTGGGTTACACAGTGTGTAATGCAGTATGGTGGAAACTTTTTCAATATACCAATAACAATAGTATTTTTACGAGACAGCACAATTAAAATGAATTGGACGAGGGTTCTGAGTTCTGGATAAGCATATTATTATCCCAAGCTGCATAACTACGTGTAGTCAAACTTCATCCTCGGATAGTCCAGAATTCTCGGAAACAGCATTTGACGACCAATTATGCCCATCGTCACCCGATTCATTTCCATCAAAACAGTCATAGAACTTGGATTCACAATCATAGGAGCTGTTTACATGATTGAGGACAAAAGGGCGAATTTTATAGCATTTTATTAAGTAAACGTGATCATATTTCCCAATTCCCTATCCCTACAATGGTTTTGTATCTGACCCCATCAACATTCTTTCCAGATTAGCCTCTGAAGAAAGGTCCTCGTTATTTTTCTGCTTTCCGGGTTTTCCGTCAGGGATCCATACGAAACCCCGTTTAGTCTTTTCTTCCAGGGTTAGAGTTGAAATTGGGTTGACAACCTTCCGCAAAACCTCCTCAACTTCATTAGCGTTCTTTGGAAGTCCAGGGAGATCATAATGCTTCATAGCTTCAGCTATCTCTTGGGGCAAAGATTTAAGAGCATCCGAGCTATGCTTATAGTCAGTTGATAGTTTAGGGATTTCTGGATCTGGATCAGTAGTGGTTGGCAAGAGTAATTGCACTTCATCCGAGGGAAAGATCTTATCGAAAACCGAATCATAATTAAAATCGGTGGATGACTGGATTTCGTACTTGTCGCTTTCAGAAACCCTTTCTTCTATCGTAGCTTCTGATTTACCGGTAATTTCATGGATTGATAAAGTATGCTCTCCAGCATCACTTACAATCTTATTTTTAGCCTCCATTGCTTCTGTTATCCTGCAATACGTCAATTTGAATTCATATTAAATACAACTTCAATCAAACGGATTTCCTTTATTTTATTGGAATTGGCGAACATTGCTTATCAATTTGTATTTATTACATGTTTAAAATCTGACAAAATCCTGTCATAGGTTTTGTTTTTGGTTTAGCAGCCTTATCAGTGGGTGAAGTGCCCGTGCCTTCTAGACAACCTAGAAGATCCATGAACAGTCCTTGAAGGGGATTCTCATTGGATTTACCAAACCCTGCTATACCCTTTGGAAACATAGCAGAGGCCAATTTAGGTGCTTTTTCTGTGCCTGAAACACTCATTATAAATGTGAAAAAAAAAATAAAAAAAATCAGAAAAATATGACTACGATTTACAAAGTTACGATCAAAATAATCAAATATTTTATATTCCCTACAAAATCTCTACTTTCTGAATTTCTGATGTCCTGGTTACACTTACAGGAGGGTATAGGGTACGGGGTAGTAGTCGTGCTAATGGGGACACTTCCACAGTTTTTGACCGAAGGTCATCCTGCATATCGAGTCCCAATTTTAGGACAATTATGCACAAAAGCTACAAAACTATCTACCCCGAGGGTTAAAAATACTAATAAAGAGCATTTAGCAGGTTTATCAAGAGCTCACCTAATACACTTTTCCACTGTACTTCATCCCGCATTAATCTTTACTCGAAATAAACTCAAGTATCATAAACAATTATTGTTCAGGATATTTATAATAAAGTTTCAAATAAAACCTTAAATTCAAAACCCAGAAAACCTCTCTAAAACATGCAAAAATGTGCTAATTTCATGATGATAATAAAAAATCAGAAGTATAAGGATCGAAACCTCCCTTTCTTGACTCTTTAACCTTAAAGTGTCATCCATTAAATTATTAATAAAAAGCTCAATAGCGTTTGTAGTAGGCTCATTTATAATTATAATAATCCTAATAATTATTTAATTTACATGATAATCTCCAATTTTGAAGATTTCATGGAACGTTCATCATTTCAGGGGTTTTTTTAACGAGAAAGTAGCACAAATGTGCTTCTGTCTTTACCCCATTAACATTCAGAATTGTCTTGAATTTTTGCTAAATCCATCAGAAAGAAGCAGGAAACCAATCCTAGTTTTTACATTTTCAGTACAATTAATTTATTACTAAACGGTAAAAAATAAAAAATAGGAACAAAAGTAAGAATTTGCATCGTTTTTTTACATTTTTTTAAGTTTCAAAAAAATACTGAACGGCTAACTGAAGACAAAATTGCAAAATAAAGTATGACACTTTTTTCTTGAAGAATGATGTATTTATTTGTAGGTTTTGAGACGGTGATTTGACCTGGTGGGTGAGATGTCATCTCCCGTGTCAAGGTCAACTTCTCCGAAATCGTTGAACGGAGAACTGACCCGATTGACCTTATCATCGGGGGGACGATCGAGGTCAGCGAACTTCACCTGTTGGCGAACTTCCCTGCCGTTGCCCACGGATAAGCTGGGGTTTATCTTGGATAACGACCTCTTCACCGACCTCACTTTTGCAGCAGGAGAGTCTGGAGAGCGGATATCCGCACATAAGCTTATCTTGGCCATGAGTTCACCCGTTTTTGAGGCCATGTTACTGGGGCCCTTGGCTGCTGCCCCTGGGGAAATTATTACCATTCCTGATGTAGATCCTGTTGCGTTTAGATTGCTTTTGAAGGTTTTATTACATAAAGCTTATCAAAGTACCGTAATTCCCTGTATATAGGCCGCGGTTTATGCGTGAAAATGATGTTTTGACTTGACGCATATTTAACATGGGAGAGATACCCCTGTTAACATGTAAAGGATGGCCTGCGGCTTAATTAATGAGTGCGGCCTATATACAGGGAATTACAGGTTTTGTGATTGTGATTGTCGTATTTTTAAAATAGAGGTTTTTTTTTAGTTTGTGTACACTGGGAAGTTTACGGCAACTATTCAGAACGCTGTTAACCTGATGTACGCTGCAAAGAAGTATGACCTTGTCCAGCTAACGCTCAAGTGTTCCGAGTTGCTGAGAAGTGATCTGACGGAAACTAACGCTGTTACTATTCTGCAAGCTGCACAACTTTTGGATGATACAGATTTGGAACGCAAGGCCGAGATTTATTTGGTCAAGTATGTCGGTCTAGATTAGAGCATTGGTTTTGTATTATGGGTTGGGTTGGGTTGGGTTACTATTGATTTATTTCTAATTTATTTAGCAACTTTGAGAAAGTAATTGAAGAAGAGGACTTTCTAAGTATGTCGCAAGCTAATTTGTGTCGTTTCCTTGATAAAGATGAGTTGGATGTAATGGAGTTGGAACTTTTCGAAGCTGTTTTAAGGTATAAAGTTGGATTTGTCTTGGGTGATCAAACCATGAATACTTTACTACGTTTGTAACTAACTAACCATGTACTCAGTAAATTAAATGTATTTGTAATGTTTAATTTTTAAGCTGGGCTACAGCGGAGTGCCATCGAAGAGAGATTGAAAATGTTAATAATCATCAACAGCGAATGATTCTTGAAGATATCATTAAACTTGTGAGATTCCCATTGATGACTCCTGAGGAATTTTCTTTAAATGTTATACCACTCGGTATTTTGACATCAGAAGAGGCATTATCTATATTGCAGTACCTTTCGGTTTCTGTTGAAAAAAGGTGGGTTACAACGAATTCATGCATGAACTATGTTATTAAGGACGGATTTTAGGCTTTGAATAGCCGATTTTTTAACCGAATGTGTCATTCAGAGTTTAAAAGAAGTACAAGGGTATAGGTGTGAACTATAAAGTCACTTTTGATGGGGTTGTTAATTAATGAACGAATGTCCCTTTTTTATTATCCTTTTCTGTGGGATTGGGTTTGACATGAATTTTTTAACAGGAACCGACTACCGGAACTGATGTTTTGTAGCACGCAAAGAAACACTTGTAACATTTACAAGGCTCATTTTGCAACCCGATTGACAGATATGACATATCCTTACGTCTCTCATATTTCTTACTTTGATTCGTAAGTTCCTATTATTTTTCAATCGACAGATTTGTGTTAGAACGTCATTAATGGGTGCTTATTTTTGTAGGTTTGAAGTTGATCAGCCGATTTCAATAGTAAGTGTCGGATTTCCAGGACCAGATATAGACAACGCTGGTTATGACGTAGCCGTTCAAATTCAAGAGCAAGGAACCAACTTGATGACTGCACAGACAAATCAGAGTGTTTTTTGCAAACGAAGATCTGTTATGATCATTAAGTTTGATAAACCCGTTCGCATCGAGCCAAACAAGCCATACAAGGTTGTATATAAACTGAAGGTAAGAGATAAACTTTTATAGCAAAATTTATTCAAATATTCATATTTGTTTTGTGTAGTAATAACTGAATGCTTTACCCTAGGGTCCAGATACATTTTACGCCGATCAAAGAATCGAAAGATTTCCAGTTACGAATAGAAGTTCCAAGTCAAAAACTGTTAATTTTCGTTACATTGCTTACTCGTGTAGGCTTATCGAAATATCATTCATTTTCTCAGGAGGAACTTATATTTAGTTACATACACCTTAAGGGTCTGAGTTACCAAAAAAGTTAGAAATAACGGAATTCAAAATATTCGTAGTCTTGAATTTGCTGAATAGCACTTGTTAAACAAACAGTATTACTTTGCATTTGTTACTTTTTGAGATTATCATTAAAACTTCTATTGTTATATTGTATCCACAGATTTAGATTATAGTACTAAGATTGTATCAGAATAAACTTTAAAACTAAATTCATTGGAACTTTCATTTTATTAAAATTTGCTGTACGACATATGGAATGCTATACTGTCTAATTGGGTTTTACAGTGGTTGAGTTCAGTATTGAGTTATATCGATGATAGTTGAACCGAATTTATGAACATGAAAACTACACTGAATTAACTAACACTGAATTTCGATAGCTTTCATTTAAGAGCGATTTTAAAGACTGATGCATATCATCAATTTTAGTTCCGAGAGTTTTAATCTCAGTTTCTAAATTTTGAATCTGCTTGGACTTCAAATTTAAAAGTATTGACTCATCTTTAACGTACGAGCTTTCTCTTTTCCTGATTACTTGGGGTCTTTCACTTCCTTCCATTTTTCTCTCAACGATATTTAGTGCTTCAATCTGTAACGACCGTGGTAGTCTTGTGTCTCGAGAGTCGTGGGGTCTGAAGATATGCCTAGAGTTAAATGTTAAATCATTAAGTTTTTTAACCAATACATATACGTGTCTACTTTTATGTCAAATCAACATTACTGCTTGTAAGAATCATAAGAAAGTACTGAGGCCCAGTCACGGAGTTTAATGTTCAGTATGTTTGGTAAAATATAAAGCACAAGCTTGGAATAAAGCATGGATTCCAGTTGAGATATTGCGAATACCAAACGGGACAATCTGGCTGTTTTTGCTTTTCTGTATAATCCCTAAAAATAAGTAACATTTACATTAAAACAAAAGTGCAAGGAAGGTTTTCCAGAGAAATGTGAACGTTTAAGCATCACTATTCATAAATAATCATTACCTGAATATCGCTAACAGCAAGTCCTACTAAAAGGTTCATTAAAATGATTGTTACAAGAATGATGAATGTTGAAAATATAAATGGAGTTACAAAAGGAAGCCTTAAATGTATTGGGGGATTATTATTTGACATAAATGGTAATATAGTCTCAATCTTGATCTCTCCCGTCATCATTATCATAACATTTTGAAGGGCTACAACTAGACCTTTGAATTCGGGCACCTACAGGAAACATTATTTTGTACTACTTTACTAAAGGCTAAATCAACCTTATTTATTCTAGGGTTATTCAAAATACTTACGTGATTGAACTGAATCGTAAATGACAATGCAAATGCAATTAAAATACTGGAATAGGCTGTCATAAATATGCCAAATTTGTAAGTAACCTGGAAAAATATTCACCATTCTAAGCTAAAGGGTTACCATCATTGAAGCAAGTGCAATTGGTTTTGCAGAAATTGTCAGTTTATTTTAAGTTACCTTAAGAATCATATGCACGTACAAGCCAAACCCCGGCAGCTTACCTGTTCGCATCAAAACTAACAACCATGCAACAAGAATTCCAACCTATGCATACATATTTTAAAGCCAATAAAATACTAATACTTCATAAATCATCATTGAACCATTGTAGAAATTGTAGAAGACTCACAGAGGCGAATCTATATTCCCACTGACTTTCTCTAAGAGCAGAACAATCTGCGACCTGTTCCGTTCCGAATTGCACAGGCCACATCGTCACAATAATAATACCGATAAGAAGTAACTGAATGTAGTTTTCAATTAGTAGGAAATATGTTTTGGGGAACTGTATCATTTGTACTAATTCATTTACAGCAAAAAGTACAAGCATTGGTAGTAACACTGTCCAACATTGTCGAACCACCGGAGTAGTCCAAGTGTTCACCTCTGAAGTTTTAATTTTTTTGCATTAAGCATTAATTGGATTGATGATAATTTACAGTGCCTCAGTAGGTATCAACTTTTTTTACCCCAAATAAATGCAAATGCAAATAATTGAAACTCTAACCTGACGTTCCATTTTTTTCATAACTGGAGTTATAAGGAGATATAGGTTGGACTTGTAAAGGACAGGCGTGCCGGTACAGGATCATTAAGTAGGTAGAATACATAATCGTCATTATTAGCTTCGCAAGTGGATAGTTAAGGAAACATTTTATCACTTTAACATCGTAATTACCAGTTTTCGCTAAATAAATGTTGTAACATCTATAAGGAATCCTTACCTGGAGTATAAAAGATATCCAGAAAAATTTCCGAACCTTTTGCCATTTTAAAATTAAGAAAGACTCAATAAGTGGATGAGTTAGTATATCTTCATATCCACTTTTACTCAAGGATAGTAAAAATTTAGTCTCTGTATTGCATTTGGATATTTCAGGTGTAAGGTGGCCATTGTTTGTTACGATTGCCCTTTAAAATAATTAGAAATATGAACTCAACTTTTTTAAGATCTTTCTTGATCTATAGTAGAAATTTTAAATCAATGCATCAAATACCGAAAATTCATTGACAAAGTACAGTCAGGATCGGAGGTACAACTACCTGCAAATGAGAACGCACTATCCAAGCTCTCTTTGACGTATCGAATGGCGTGAGGCATATGCTTCACCAGTAAATCCAGCCCACTCTGACCCGTATTAGTTCTAAAATAGGGTTCGGAAATGGTATTTTTTAAATGGTAAAGACACTAAGGATTGAATTACAGAAAACGACGTACTTAACCGAAAGATCAGCTCCATGATTGAGAAGTAAAGATACCAAGGCAGGCTCTTCATAAAGCAGAGCTAAATGGAATACTGTTGAACCCAGTTCATCTTGAATTCCAATGTCTGCTTTGTGTTTTAACAGAAGCTCTATACATTCTGCAGCTTTTTGAACTGCAGGAAAATGTCATAAAAGATTCAAAGAATATAATTTCAGATTAAAAATCATAAAACAGTTTTTGTACCATCACACTTTACGTTTACAGAAATGCATCTATGAAGAGGTGTTCTTCTGTGGATATCTAAAGCATTGGGATCACTTCCGAATCTTAATAGAAGTTCTAACGCCTCGTAGTCCAGATTTATTGCTGCCAAATGCAGCGGAGTGTTTTTCTCAATATTTTTACTATCTGATAAAATAAAAAGATTAAAGGGATCTTATAATTTACGAATTATGTTTAAACCTTGCAAAAGGATTTTTTTATGTTACTCGGGTCTGCTTGGGACTCTAAAAGCAATTCAATGCAATCAGTACGACCTTCACTGACGGCTAAGTGTAATGACGTACTTTCAAGCTCTCCCTATGAAAAAGGTGTTTTTAACAAGCATCTAATAACTTCAGAAATACAAACTCTGAACTTGATTTATCCCTTAGACATACTCCCTTCAACTCTATATTCTCATTTCCATAATGAAGCAACAACTTCAGCATATTTGGGTCCCCCAAATAAATAGCTTCGTGTATTGCGGTTGCATGCTTCATAATTGCACAGGCAACTTTTGCTCCATTTTCTAGAAGAAACGTAGCTGCAGCGAAGTTCCCGAACTTGACAGCGGACTGCAAAGCAGTATGAGCATTGGTTTCAGTCAAGTACACATCTTGGTTTATGTCAGCTTGGAATTCTAGCAGTTTTTCCATAATGTGCTGGTTTCCATTTATGACTGAACAAATCAGGGGGGTTGTTAAGGTTGTCGAGTTCACTGCATTTGGATCAGCTCCTGAATAGCATTATTATCTTATAGCTGATCATTTACGAAGATTTATTCCGGAAAATTACTGCATAAACGGCCAATACCCGTTGAAAGAAGTAGTTCTACTATTTTTGGATGAGAAAAAGCACTTGCATAGTGCAGGGCACTTCGGCCTTTTGAATCGGTTAAGTTAACCAGATTTTTTGCAATTGGGCCATCAATATGAGTAAGCAGTTTTAACAGAGGTTCATAATCTCCCCTCCAAGAAAGGTCAAATACCCGAGCAAGATCTCCCTTCAGAGATTTAATTTCTGTTTGAATATCTCCGTCGCACCAGTAATCGAAATCTTGCGGAACTATGAGTTTTGGCGATGAGAATGTAGAGTGGAATGAGTTGGTTTTATCGGTTTTAGTTGAATCTCGAATGCCGACGACCATCAAATTATTATCTGTCAAATCATTCTAGTGGATGGAATAGTATAATATAGCAGCACATTAATGCAATCAATAACTTCTTAAATCAGTTATTTATAGCCTTGAAGTTCTTATTAAAACAGCTTACACTTACGACGCAAAATTGCGAGCTCGACCCCAAAGAAGTCGTAGGTTTAATAGAACTCATCTTTCTAATTTTTATGACCGGTTTCCTAGACCTATAAATTAAGGCTGCTAGAAAAGGGGGGAATGAAACCTATTCAGTTTTTTTCATTACAATAAAGCTTACCGTGGCAAGGAACCTGCAAAACTTATGCCTCGCGTCATGGCTGAAATCGAAACCCCGACTGAAGTTAATTTAAACGAATTATTTCCCCTTTGCTTATTTTTCAACCTCAACACTTCTTTAGTTAAGTTTTATGGATGTCTTTCACAAATTAAACTGCTACCCAATGCAAAAGATGGATAAAAATCAGCAATATTCACAGCAATATTAGCATCCAGTGCATTTCTAGTCTACAATAATTTGCAAGCTGAAAAATAGACGAAGGTTTGCGGTTTGGTTTAATGTTATATTAGCAAGTTGTCATGAAATGCCAGTATGGTCAAGACTGAAGTTCGAAAATGTTGTGCTAAATAATCACCTAATAAATAAGCACAGTTGACTCCAGTTCATACATTAATCTATGCGACAAAATTAAGTTAATCGTGTCTTTATTAGTCATTCGTTGCTTCGTACATTTGTTAATTTTATCCCTCTTGCTAATAGTAATAATGAGGTTCGTTTCTTAGTATAATCGTTGTTTTGTAGTTCTTATGGCTTAAAACCTCATTTCCTGTTCAATATCCTGGGCTGTGCTCCAATAAACGATTTTAGCTCTAATATTGACCACTTTTCCTTTCCAGATTCCATTCTGCAGAATCTTTTCCAAAGCAAAGTCTCTCCGAACAAATACAGTGTCGCTCTCTCCTAGAGCCATGGCTGGGCAAAGGTCGTTTCCGCCATCTTAAATAAAATGACCTTCGTTTAGTAAATGTAAACCTAAAATATACTGTTTTTTAACATGTTTCAAGCTACTGATATTAGATACCTCCGACGTAAAATACTTGCTCAAAGGGCCCTTGCTTTGTAATGTATTTTAGTAAATTCATTCCTTTGCATAGATTTCTGGGACACAAGGGACAGTCTGTTTGCTGTTCATATGGAGTCAGTTTTAGATAGCCCTCTTCAGTCTTATCTGCTTTGTTGGTTATCATAGCGTCGGGAAGTACCGGCGGTTTCATGCTATTTAGGTACGTCTCGATGAAAAATGTATTCGCATCCGAAATAATGATCAGCTTAGAATTCTGGTTAAGCTCTCGCGAGACTGAAATCCTCTGCAGAAGAAGGGGCATTCCTTTTTTCAAAAACATAAATTTTATTTTGTTAGATTGATTTATGATGTATTTTCCGCATTTTTTACAACATTTACAGCATTATAAAAGTTCAGTACCATCCGTTGGCTCAAGTTCACAAATTTTCGAAGCGATGATTTCATATGAACCCCCTTCATCTGACACGAACTTAAAAACGCTTTCCATATACTGTTCCCAATTGGTTCCATCAAATAAGCGTTGCAAATCTTGGGGGATTGGGTCATGTATGCACTCCATAATTGCTGAATCCGAGTTTTGATCTACTATTGTGTGATCAAAATCAAAAGCGTAGAGATAAGAAAGGGGCTCCGTGACTTCTTTCTTGCACTGAAATTATGCATTTAATCCATAGTCATTTATTTATTTTCAGAGAATTTAATTTCGAAATAAAGAGATATTGTATATTTTAAAGCCTTTGTACCTTACGGCAGCAGCAAAAGCTCCATCCTCCAGCTTTCTTTTCTTCATGAATATCTTCTTCATTTTGCATTTTAACTTTAATTAAAACTATTCTATACTTCTACAAGAATTGTTGAGGACCTAAGAAAAGTAAGCACAGCAATCGCTATCCATCCATAAAGCATTGCGAAACTTTACATAAAAAATCTCCATAACATCGCATCCTTCAGAGATTCCTTTAATTTTATTATTCATTTCCTAAATCGCCTTCTACATCTGTATCCTTTGCTGAAATGTGGTTCTATGTGTGCAACAGGGGAAGTGGAGAGTGGAGTTAGAATACAATACTTGATAATGAGAAAGAACTGAAATTTTAATGATGAAACAATTAATGAATTCTAAAGGACCCCAGAAATAGAATGATTTATTAAATAATGGAATTTATTTAACGTAAACTTATGCATCATGAATCATGATTCATGATGTTGTGTAATAGACTTTTTTGATAGTTAGGTTACACTGCATACATTCCAATTGTTTTAAGCCATAGCTTTGTGCTCAGAAATAGTTAAATAGTCAAGGAAAGGAAGCGAAGGGTCGAGGTCGAATCCAGGTTAGAGGCAACGGGCAACCCTTTCAGTATTAAAACACCTTCCTAACCCACTTTCTTTTTCAAAAGTACCCAAAGGCACCTCTGCTCTACTTAAAAGCTAATCCCTTCAACATTGCAATGTTGAGCCTTTTATTCATGATTTTTATTTTTAGCATCCGGTGTATTCTTAACGGTAAGTAAACCCTGTAATATAGTTAAAATCAATTAGTTTCAATCTTCTGACTGAGTCATGTTTATTCTCATAAATAACAAGACCAGTACTTGGTACTACTGTACAAATACCGTTAGTTAAGTGCTACTTACACCATATTATTTTTATTTATTTATCATTTATTTCATTAATTGCACATCCGATTTATAAACATGATGGGTTATTTAAACAAGAGTTTTTCAAATGAGCTGTTTTTCCCCATTCTACAAACGGAGAATCAAGTTTTGCAAGAATTTTTGCATAAGCGACTACTACCTCGAACTCGATCGGCTCAAGTAGGCTTTATTCAATCTGATGATGCTTAAGTAGAATTCGATGGAGCCTTACACGGGAGATCGGTAAGGACTATTTTAACATGTGAAGTCTTTGTCGTCTGATCATTTCACTAATCCTTCATTCCCTCATTACTAATCATTTAGTTACAAAACTGAGAGAGGGTTACAAGATTAGTAGGGTAAACCCCCAAGGGTCGGGATCAAGCCCGGGTAGCAGTGGCAACCCTTTCTGGAAAATAAATACCCTCATTTTTTATTTCCATTTTACGTAACTTTTTCCTCAAAAAATAAAAAGTATGCAAGAGTTTATGATGATTCATGTTGCAATTTTTTAAATCACGGTATAGACGATGCAGAGGTGAAGGATATTAATAATGTGCATTCACTCACGATACAGAAGAAACGATAAACTTCAGATTTTTGTAGTTTTATTCCTACTTTCTACTTCTTAGTCATCGTTCCTGTACCGATGAAAAACTGAAGACAAGTTAATGATCTAAATCATAGATACTTTGCCCATGGATATAAATTCAGTTCCATGAGCTTGACTGGGCTCGTATATGGAGTCAAATAAATAAAAAATAAAAAAAATAATGATCTAAATTCTAGATGTACAACATGTTGTTGATGCTTCATGATTTCCCTCATGGGATGAAGTCGTTTTGTTTAGATGGGAACTTAACATCAGATGCGATCATTAGGGTCATGTTTATCAGAGAGGTAGTGAATTTTTCAATTGACTCCAACTTAATCGCTTAATAATTGGTTATAGGCAATGCATACACTCCTTCTACAATCTACTTTCTCCACCTCTGTGAATAGGACTATGCATGGTCAGGACGTCAGCATCTCCGTTCCGGATAATCTGCAAGCTACTCAAAGGATCATGGCTTGCTTCTTTTCACTGCAACAGATCGACTGATATCCAAAACTATTTTCGAAATTAGTACTTTTCTATACAGGAATTCAGTTGGTTTCGATCCCAACGACTCTTATGTTATGGATATAGAGGATGCTTTGAAACTGGAAATCAAGTACTAAATATATGTGCATTATTAAATGCATGAAATGACATTCGGTTAATATTTTCTTTCCGGCAGAGATCTTCCAGGTGTAGAAGTTAGACCTTTAAATGTCATAATCCGGAGTAAAATTTATTCTCGAAAATTGGAAACATTCTCTACCTGGAGCGGACGTGTATTTTCAGAAGGTTATCCAAAAACATATCACCGCAGGAGCCTATTTGGCATCAACGTGGGAACCTCTTTGTGCCGTTGTGACGTGACCCAGATGCATGGCCTAGCCGGAGCTTTAAATACGAACAAGAAGTACGAATAGAAGATATGCTTTGGAAAGTATGAAATGTCTACTGAAAGAAAATGGCAAAAAGGGTCTAGTTCCGGTTAGCACGACTCAACAAGAGAACATGCCCTCGTTAAGCTTACACGAGACACTTAGGATGAAAATTACTCATGAGTCTGATTATATTTAGCACATACCAATTAAACATGGTTAATTCTGTGAAGAAACTCTAAACAAGGGGAGTCGGCTTTAAATGAGAAGTTGATCCCTTAATAATTTCTGGTCTTTAAGCGTGCTTAGTGATTCAATACTTAAAGCATTCGTCCAGTTAATGTCTACATGATGCTAGACCATGTAGAAAATTCGTTTACTATGTATGTGCTAAGAAAATTATCCTATAATAATTATTGAAATTTACTGCTGCTGTATGTAGGCTATTACCAATAAATTAGTTAGCCATTGTTGGAAGTTGTATTTTATATATTTGAATTTTTATTAATGGAGGACTTATTTACTATTGCATACAATCTACTTTTTAAGAAAGTTAAAGAAAAGAGAATAAATACTTTTAACCTTCTAGGCTTTGAAAAACGTTTTCGTTTTAATTAAATTCATCTTCAAATTCTGCATGACTTCTAGCGTTGGTCGAAGTTTAGAAAAGGTGAAGTTTCACCGAGACATTTTCGACGTTTTTTATATATATGTATTTAAGTACAAGTTCAACCGGCCCCTTACATTCCATTGTAACAACTGCTTCAAAGCTCGTCCAGCTATTTATTAGGAGAATCCAAAAGCGAAATAAAAAAAATCACAAGTCCATTTACATTTATTTTTGGTGCAAGTCGATTTAAAATGCATACCAATTCATCGTAATCCACAGGCTTTTCTTCTAAAGTCCCTATTCCCGATTCTTTCTCAATACTATCGGAATCAGTTGGTTCCTTTTTCGGTTTCTTTTCCACATCGACATCATTCTCAATCTCATTCTCTCTATGTCTCTTTCTAAAAATATTCCCTCCTGCTGGCCGATCAATCTCTTCTTTGTTCACTTTCAGAGGAAAAGCTTTGAGTAGACCTTCAACTGTGTCATTCTTAAGGACAGCTTTGGAAAAGAATATTTCAATTCCATCTTGCAGCTTATTTGTGTCAGGCTTTTCGTCTTTTCCACCAGTAGAGAGGATCTTGGATGCAATATTTTCCCGGAGAAGTGACACCGCTGGATCAACTGGTCCATCCTCTGCCAAAAACTCATCTAGTGACATACTCGTTATTAGATCATCAATAAGTTGCTCTTTAACTGTCACACCGTCATCCTCAGACGAGGATTCTCCCACTAAAGAGGAAAAATGAGGAATTGATACATCATCCGCAAAAGCAAGATCAGTATAGACGAGACACTAAAAAACAAATACGTAGAATTTCAAATTCGAATGAATTTTCAAATTTGATTTAATCATTATTATAACATTATTAACTTACTTGTCGAAGCTCGTCTGGGCAGAGCACGCCAATTTTAAGGGCAGAGCCTTTTTTGTAAACTTTTTTCACAACGGCTACGCGCTCGTGGTGAATCAACGCTTTTAAAAGGGCATTAAACTTCAATACAGAAATCTAGAGAAATAGTTTACTTAATTATTTTACATTTGCTTTTAGTAGGAGTAGGACATAAATGAGACCGTATTTTACGTTTCATCTCTCAGTTTCTTACCGTGTCTTCCTTCTTCGGGTAAAATAGTGTTGTACCATCTCCTTGCTGAAACATTGGTTTCACAGTACTGGTTGGACAAAATACCAAGACTTTCAGACATTTCTCTCCACTTTCATACAGCCCTTCCGCTTCCAGTTCTAGAATAACAAAATTACCCATTCCCATTACATAGTGCCACTTGCCACTACCATACGGAGGAATTCATAACCGCAAATTTTTAGAGACATTTTAATTTCACTTGCCATTAAATGGTATGACTTTATCCCCATACATATATCCTTTACCAACATCTTGTTCAGCAACAACGGATCCATCTTTTTCCTTCCACGAAATTTCCTTTTCGGTTACATTTTTTGCCAATTCAACAACTATTGTTTTAGTTCCCGTTCCCAGGCTAGAACTTGCAGCATTAGCCGTACTTGCATTACCATTACTTTCAGCTTGCGCATTTGGAGGTACAGGAATCGAGGGACTTTCGTCAGCTTGCTTATTACTTCTTGGTGGAACGGGAACTTCTTTCATTAAGGCTTTAGTCATTGTCCCAATTTGATTCTTTCTCGTACAAACGTAACCACTAACACTGATCTCTATTTCGGGACTGATTTCCAAATTAACTGCCCAACCGGAAGGTCTTACTGGTTTTTTGCTTAAGGTGTTAGAAATCTGCCGCAAGGCCTTTTCATACGTTGTTACATTGAGATTATCCTACAAGATGTATGCAAAACAGTTTCATGAAATGAGTAGCCAGAATCACCAACTTTTTACGTGGATGTTAAAGATCTTACATTATCATCTTCATGAAGAGCATCTTTCAAGTAGGCCACTGTCTCTTGTTTCTCATCAGGTACTCTGTTTCAGCACGAAAAAAACTGATTAATTAGTCCGTCGTAAAATGTAACATAAAATATATTATTCCATACAATTAAACTTCATACATTATCGACAAAGAAATAACCTTCTCCTTGAGGTATTTTGCAAGCTTGGTTGCAAGTTTTGGATCGTTCACATCATAATCACACGTTTGATCAAAACAAATAATCTTCTTATTCTCGTAGCTATCCTCACTGAAAGACAAACAACAAACTTTCAATTAACCCACGAACATAGCTTATCAACATATCAAATAAAAACCAATACTTTTAACCCACCTTCCCTGGCAAACCAGTACTTTTGAGATATCCATCAGCATCGATAACCCATCACTATATTCATCTTTGCTCTGTGATAACTGAACCTCTTCCCTAAATTTCCTCTCGACTTCCCTCAAAGCGTTCCAATTTACAGGCAGAAATACAACACTCGAAATACTATTCGACCGACAAATAGCGATATGGTCCTGACTTTCAGCGAATATCTGGATAGAAAAAAACCACAATTTGTAGGATTAATTACTTATTATTTCTTCAAGTAAATACTAGAACAATTTTAATACTCAAACATTTTAAACTACCTTATCCATCACACATTTCCTCAACAAACGAATCATATCTTCCTTGACCTTTCCATGCTCTTCGTTCACGGTCACCACGTAGATACAGAGGTCCTAAAATTACAAACAAGTTACAAAATATACACCGTATTTCCCGTTTTAATTCCCCTGGGGCTTTATTTAGAAATTATATTAACATGGACATGATAAGGCTTTAAAACATGGAATACGGAAAGGTAAGGGGAGGGGGAATTATTCTGGGGGAGGAATTAAAAGTAAAACGGGAAATACCGTAATTTCAGCCAATTGACATGACATGATGTAAATAATGTAAACTTTAGCGAATTATACCTTAGGACCGACTGGTTTAGCTCTGGGTGGCATTTTTTCAACAACACGATAACCACCCACCCAAAATAGTGTCTTATCTTAAGGCTTATCCACCCCAGTCCCGGTCTCTCCCGGTTCGGTGTCTCTTGTTTATGTTGTCGAAACGGTTGCAATAAAGTTTTAGGCACTCGCTTATCCAGTATTATAATTTGTGCACTGTGTAAGTAAAACAAATGGTAAGGTTCAAAAAAGCTAAGATAAGCCAAGGATAAGATAAGCAAGAAAGCTCAGGAATAATCAAAACAAAGGGCCACTTTATTTCCCTAATAAAAGGTAAACGTTGGCTGAGCAAGAACAACCGCCACGGGGAATTGGAGTAAAAACGTCATTGAAATGTGGATCAAAATGAGATTTACCATTCGGAATTTAAATTCCCGATGATATGATGAATTAAGCCCTTCTTTTGCCATTAAATTCCCGATGATAAGCCCTTCTTTTGCCATTAAATTCCCGATGATAAGCCCTTCTTCTTTTGCCATTAAATTCCCGATGATAAGCCCTTCTTTTACGGTATAGTAGTTTTTTTCGTAAGTGAATGTAAGAAGCTACGGTGCCCAGACGTACTATTTTGAAGGGTAACTGTCAAAAGTCAAGCTCATTTTACATATATTCTAATAATAGTTGGTGAGAGGTAGCCTGGAGGTAATTTTCGATAAGGGTTTTCTGGCATAGCAAACTCCTTTCCCTTATCTTTTCATTTCTCATGGTTAAGGCTCTGTTGTAGGACTTTCTCTTTCATCGAGTTCGAGGCCATCGACTTTCTCTTTTAAGTGAGAATCACGTCTTCGTCAATTTAAATGGAAATAGAAAGACACCTTTCAGCTTCGATTTGAGACTAATTTCAAAATTGTAAGTTGAAATGTGTAGGAGATGATGTCTTTCCAAAGATTTCCATTCTCCCATAAGAACCAACGAAGACGTGATTCTCATTTCGCGACCTTTTGACCTGAGCGTGACCTAGCGCTGTGAGACACTTAAGATATGTGTTTTAGGTCATGGGGGAACAAGTTGA